>CABEEJ010003471.1:0-45702 GCA_901482245.1 Timema douglasi | reverse complement strand
TCCCCTCCCCATCCTCCCCGGCCCAGGTTGACGGATTTTTCTTGAGCGATGAAAATCTATAACACCAATTTGTTCGGAGGGAAAGTAAAGCGGTCGGACCCATGCCAACTGTGGAATGTAAAATATTCCTGAAAGGTATGTGAAAATACCTTTCTTAGCAAAATTGGCAGGCTCTTTCACGTTCGCTCATAAAATTTCGTCGCTGAAGGCAACGGGGAGCCACCACACTTCCTGAACTCTTCCAGTACATGGGATTTCTACCAGATGGTACAGGCACCACTAACCAACCGAAGGGATGAATGCTTGACTATCGTCTCATGGATATAAATCACATTAAACCAAACTTCGGGTTGTTGACTAGAGGATTATATATAAATGAACTGCTTGAGTAAGTGTTAGAAACATATGTTTATCAAAAATTAACGTGTTAAGATAAACACAATACGTGGTGGCCAGTATTTTTTTATTGTGTTGGAGTCACAATACATACCCTCTTCACCCCGGTCTTTCAGATAAGGTGATTAATAACCCACCCGTTGATGCAATACATAATTAAAATAAATAATACAAACTTAATGGAGTACAGGTTCCGAGTTCAATTCCCAGCTCTTCTAAGAATAACTCATCACGAGTATTTTATATAGTAATAAATTGAAGGAGGGGAGACTTGAGTGTTTTTTTACAGAGTAGCTATGCTAGCTTGTAAGCTTTGCTATGATATAAAAAGTTGGTACTTTAAGTGCACTTTAGATATGCTATCCCTAATTTGATTTAAAAGGTTGTAGATAATCATATTTTAATATTTCTACCTTTTTTCCCGTTTTATAATTTTATTGTAAAGTGTTTTTCCATACATGAATGTGACATACGTTAAGTATCCAATCCACAACTTGTGATTCGAATAGCTCCTAAACTTTTTGATCCTACCTAAGTATTTTTATTTTTATTGTTTATTATTATTATCATCATCACCACGTCTTACTACCCGTTCGGGTTTTACGCACTTACGGTAATTTGTAAGGGTAGGGTTATTGTGAGATGATATGGAAGACCTACAGTTTAACGTGGGGTCCGGACCACGGTGGGGGCTTGAAATTTCACACATTCATAAGTTGTGATTAATACACGTCTTATCAGAGGTGAAGAAAGGTCTTGGCAATCAGATAAATCTGTGCCGGGATGGAGGATTAAACCCCAGACCCCTAACAAAGAAGTCTGATACCTTACCCCTAGACCGCCAGGTCATCTATCCTAAGTATTTTTACTTCAAATGATTATGTAATGAAAATATTAACTAAAGTGTAATCCGACATTAACATTTTTTTTTTGAGTTGCAATATATTTAAGAGGATTGAAATGTTAACTTTTACACGAGGCTGTCTGACCCCACGGGTAACACATAGCTTATAACTAAAGCTTGAACTAGAAGTCTCATAGAGGTATGGTAACCCAGTGGCGTACTATGAATTTAACTTTAGGGGGTAGGAGCTGGAGCGGTCTAGATATTTAGTTACTCTATGGCACTATAAACTCGAAAGTTCATGGCCACACTTAGAAAAGTACGCCACCTATCCCTATCTTGAGCTAGTTCTATCCAATACACATCATTACACCCTATCCTTATCTTGAAATAGTTCTATCCAATCTACCTCATTATAACCTATCCCTATCTTGAGATAGTTCATCCAATACACCTCACTACTACCCATAGCTTTCAAGTCCATTCTAATATCCTCCCATATGCGTCTAGGTCTTCCCAATGGTCTCTTCGCATTGGATTTGTCATCCAATATTCTGAACAGGGTTTTAAATTCTCACACTCGCGCTACATGCGTTCGGCTCACAGTAATCCGCGAGACTTGATTATCCTAACGATGTATTGTGATGAGCACAGGATATTTTAACTCACCATTATGTAACATCCTCGACTCCACAAAAGCCTCGTACATTTTTGGAACAAATATCTTCCTAAGCACATTGTTTTCGTTATGTAATGTAGGAGTCCACGTTTTTAACACCCATAAAAACAACTGATATAATCATAGTTTTGTATACGCTTGTGTTTTACATGCCATGAAAGCAGGCGAGTTGTCAACCACTTACTGACTGTATTCTTTTACTAATTTCCAAGCTAATATCGTCATTACTTGATTACCAAACCCTTCCTTCACCTCTGACAAGACGTCTTGTGAATGTGGGGAATGCCAGGCCTCCAAAGTGGTTCGTATTCCACGTTAAACTGTAGGTCCTTCATTTCATCTCACAATCAACCTACCATTACACATTAGCTTAAGTGCGTATAACCCGAACGGGTAGTAAGACGCGGTGCTAATAATAATAATAATAATAATAATATCGTTATTGCTAGTTAAAATTGTTCCTAAACAATTCAACTCTTTAACCTTGTTCATATAATGTTTTGAATTTATAATTACTATATTTTTTCGAATTGGGCACTTTTAATGTGTGTAGATATAAAAAAAAATTCCCTCATTATAAAACTTAGCCCATGATTCGATTTTGTTGGGGTACTTTATACTATATTTTTAATTAATCGTTTTTACTTTTATTTAAATTGTTTTAGATTTGAGTGGTACGGGGGAATTCCCCACTTTTCGTTCTCCCCCAAGATACTATAACTTGCAGTCCTTATTATATAAAAAAAATGGAATTATAATAACTAGAAAACATTTACAACAAAAAATTTATAAAATTTAAAATCATCATCATTATTCACGATTATATTCTAAGCAAGTGAATAATGATGAAAGCTTCACTTCAATGTTATTTATGGTTATGACATGGTTGGGTTTCTAATTTTCTAGTTAATTGGTCGTTATAAGCTTTAAGTAGAACGTTCCAACACGATAGGAACGTTTTTAATTTCTCGAAATCATTGGTTACTTAAACTAAACATAGATGATTGACAAAATCGAAATTTTTGTAGTAGTATTATTAAGCGACATTAGAAAGCAAGCAAATTGGATTAATTGAAAGAAAATATGATAGGTAATTTTTCTAAGAAAAAAATTTGGTTATCTGTAATATCCTATAATTTAAAAAAATAAAACAAGATTATCTCTTATTTCAAAATATTTTAATACATACATGTATTATATTATATTGAGGCTAGATTTAAGCCCCCTACTATTTTTTAATGTATTTTAATATGAACATGAAGTGCAAATATTCCAATGCAAACTTAAGTTTTAGACGAAAATTAGGCTTGTAATATTCTGAGCAAATTGATAAAAAATATATTAAAACATTGTTTTCTTTAACATAATTTTTTTGTAACCAATTCATAGACCCTGTTTTATTTGAAATTATTACGGCTGTTGAGTTATTTTATTCTTTTTTTGTTCAACGTAATGGGTGCCCAAGCAAGCTAGGGAACACTCTTGTCTTGATATTATCTTCACCAAGTACTAAGCGCTGTTATAGTTCTCAACCTTTATTTGTTCACGGCACACTAATATGTCTTTCGAAACCTCGTGGCTCTTTGAACGTGCAAGTTGGCAATACTACAGGAGACTGACATTTACATGCTCAGATATACAGACTTATTAAAGTTTTTATTACTACTACCAAGGCCGTAGCCAGCTAATAATTTCAGGGAGGTTTGGTGGGCACACACTCCAATCGTCGGAGGCTGGAAAAATAATAAATAATAAAGAGTTTTAGAAGCTATCTGAAGTGTTTTTATTATGTTAACATAATCCCCTAAATGCTGAAGGTTAGGAAAAATTCTGAATATTTAACACCTTTAGAAGCTCTCTGAAGTGCTTTTCTTTTGCAGCATAACACCATAAATGTCGAAGGCTAGAAAAAATTCTAGATATTAAACACCTCTAGAAGCTATCTGAAGTGTTTTTTTTACGGTAACACAGCCCCCTAATTTGTACTTGTACCTTAATTTTGATATCTTTGGAACCATAAATAAAGCCACATATATTTTGTCAATAAAATTTTGGGAGGTTTGAACCCCCAAAACCTCCCCCCTAGCTAGGCAAGCTCCAGCATTAATTAGTATTCAAATCTTTGACTGAAAGCAATTATATTATCTGGAAAATAAATTTGTATCCAAAGCGTTCACATATTTTTCTCACATATCTTTCTATAGATTAATATTAAATAAAATTACTTTTAATTTATTTATCAACAATAACATTAAGTCTAGAGCTTCACGACACACCTTGTGAATTTTTCTGCACACTGATAAACCGCGGCACACCTTGGGAATTTTGCTGCACACTGATATACCGCGGCACACCTTGGGAATTTTGCTGCACACTGATGTGTCGTGGCACACCTTGTGAATTTTGCTGCACACTGATATACCGTGGCACACCTTGAGAATTTCGTTGCACACTGATGTGTCGCGGCACACTTTGGGAATTTCGCTGCACACTGATATGCCGCGCCACACATTGGGAATTTTGCTGCACACTGATATACCGCGGCACACCTTGGGATTTCGCTGCACACTGATGTGTCGCGGCACACCTTGGGAATTTCGCTGCACACTGATGTGTCGTGGCACACCTTTTGAGAACCACTGTTTAAGACTCTAGACAACACCATCGCATGCAAGATACTTTTTACAAAGTTACTCTTGAAACACGAAAATAGCACGAGAACGTCCTGCAATCTTGTTCAAATTACTCTAAAGTAAAATTAAAAACAACAAATAACGTCTCTTTAAAAAAAAATCTTAGAAAACGAAGATTAGTATAACATTATATCGGTATGTACGTATTTTTTCTCTTGAAACATCGCGTGCATTTGAAAACGTATCCGCCCAATGCGACCGAACGGAATTAAAATCATAAAGAATATATAATATAACGAAAGTGAGTATTTCATAAACGTTTTGTAACACCGTTAATAAATAGAACCATATTTGAATTAGCTTTATATGATTGTTTAATATCAGCTATACATTTTTTTTTGTGCGCCACATTCCATATTTATACTAATGAGATGGAAAGGGATAATTTGAGAAGAAATGTACCAGAATATATGTGAAGTTAGACTGAGAAACCATCTAAGGACAACTTTCTCAGTATATCCGGCTGGGATACGAGACCGAACTCTCAATAACTGGCAAATCAGGTCAGACAAGAATGACGCCTTAGGCCATATGCCCACCGGTGCGGGTGATACAAAAATATAATAATATGAAAACTGGACGTGGACCTTTTAATCTTTATTTTGGAAGCAAGATCTATACAAGATAGATTGCTTTGATTGACCTTCAAATTATTTTACTATATTTTTTTATTTTCTAATTATTCCTAAATGTTTCATAATTCCTCACCGGATATTATTTATTTTTGACTATCTATACTCTTAACTCTTTAACTGTTCATAGTTTTCTCCTAAATTTGGTAAAAAAGAATGGAACCATTTCAATTTCAATTTCAATTTCAATTTCCAATAACTTACGAACATAGAAATATACATCCTCTCGACATATTTACATCCTATTTTATGACACTTAATTGTTTTATGTTTTGAAAATGACGGCCTAAATGAAATCAAATGCAGCAATGCCTCTAATCATGTGTGGAAGAATAGGATTTGAACCAAGGACACAGAGCTAAAACATATTTAAAACATGGTCTGTATCCCGGGTTATTAATTTTTTTTTATTCGTAACCTCTTTTCAAAAGACAAAATTACTAGCGACCCTCGGGCAGTAAAGGGTAAAATTTTTTACTCTCGATTTTTGAGCAGTTTTGGATCAAACGAGAATACAAATAATGAACATATTTATTGCAGAAAAATCATACATGCAGTTATATTTAAAATTATTAATTACATTTTTATTATTCATAAACTTTATACATGCAGATAAGCAATGGAAACCATTTGCATAGCTTAGTTAATTATAGGAAAGATCATTAAAATTTTGTTCGTGTAATTTTGCCGGACTATGTTTATTTCTGCAATAAACTAAATAAATATAAAATGAGAGTCCATAGTGTATTATAATTCCAATAATTCTATAATAAATATTTAATTTACTCACGTTTGCCAATGTTTTTTCAACTCCCGAAAGCTAGCAACCCACAGTTTAATAACTTGTAGATTATATAATCCACTGGCTTATTATTTAATTTTAAGGAAGAGGTTTTTAATGCGTCTTTTCTAACCCCACAAATCAAATCAACTAACGAGTCCTATTATTATCAGCATCACTACTCACACTGCCAAGTGTTATTAAGAGTCGGATTCGTATATCATTTAGTTACCGTTCGTTGTTCGACGTTAGAATTACTGCCGAGCATAGGCCTAATTGTGAATGGTTTTCCAAATGTAATTCTCATGGCTGTTTCCCCATCATATTTCTAAGCTAATGCAAAGGTACTTCCTCTAAGCCTCAATGGCATTGGCGTTCTACCTTTTTTGTGTTCGCATACCCCCAGATATAATTTCTCTTCAGCTCTGTACCCCCAAAATGAAACTAGCCGCCCGGCTAAGAATCGTATAAAGGAGAGAGGAAAATAAAATTTGCATGCCCTTACGTCTGGGTTTCTTGTGGCTAGCACTAAATCTGGCCCTAATTATTAATTGTTTTATCGTGAAACTATATATAGATTTAAATTTTATGGACCTCCAAATATGTCTTCGCATACCCCAGGTTGAACATCAGTGCTCTAAGTTAGCCTTCTCTACTTCTGTCTAATTTTTAGATTAAGTTTTTATTGACTTATCTAAAGTAGTTTAAAGCACAATGACTGTGTGTTAACATGCCTTAAAATTCAGATCAAATAATAAAATTATGTTCATTCTGTTTACACTACTTTTACGCATTACACTTTCTTATCCGCTATAACATGGTGAGACTATGCCAGGTAAGCTACCTTTCAGGACAAGCGAAGGGCAGATAGTTTAATTGCCAGCTTTAGCTGAAGTAAGTTTGAAAATGGCCGAAAAGGCTTGATTATTTATGTGTTTAAGACATCCACGAAATGATGTCACTTTAATATAATATCAACCTGTAAGGATCAGCGAGGTGTATCGCAGCCAATACCATCGTCAAAATGCATCATAATTAGTTTAAAAAACAACTGGCGATTCTATAAGGCCTATCATTTGGTTTTAATACACACCTTTGATGCTTCAATTTTACTTTAATGGGTGATCTGGCGGTCTAGGGGTAAGGTGTCAGACTTCTATGCTGGCGACCGGGGTTCAATCCTCGGTCCCGGCAAAGATTTATCTGATTACCAAACCCTTCCTTCACCTCTGACAAGACATCTTGTGAATGTGAGGAATGCCAGGCCTCCACCGTGGTTCGGATTCCACGTTAAACTGTAGGTCCTTCATTTCATCTCATAATCACCCTACCATTAAACATTAGCGTAAGTGCGTATAGCCCGAACGGGTAGTAAGACGCAGTGCTAATAATAATAATTTGACTTTAGGATGATAGTGGAAGCATTGCCTCTGTAAAAGTATTTTATAGTTGATATTGATATTATAAGTAAGGTATAACATACTAAATTTGTTTCAAATTTTATCTAAACTGCTCTTAATATACATTTAAATACACATTTTTTTCTTTCTAAAGGGTTATTCACTTTTATTTAAAAAAGGTGAATAATAAAACAAATAAAAACACAAATACCTTTAATAAAATCTTTCTTCTAGTAAATCTATCAGGAGAGGTTTGAAATCTGTTTTCTGTGTATAAAAAAAACACATAATGTAATTATTAATACTTATTTCCTTTCATTCGAAAGATATATATATATATATATACATTTAGGTCTATAACCTTTAAGGAGTAGATTATTATGAATCATACTATACTAGAAGAAAGAACTGTGACTTAAATCAGAATGAATGGCCAAGCGGCTCGAATTCTTCATTTCCAAATGGGGAAGTGTAAACTGTAATCCAAGAGCCAAAAACGTGTCGCTTTTTGTGACTTATATTACAGGAGTCTTGAAACTACATACCAATGGCAAAATACTTATGAGGAACTACCAGTAGTTTAAATTTTGTTCCAAATAACAATTAATTGTTTTGTTACTGAGAAATAACGTTTTACCTCAGCTTGCCAGTGGTTTTCTAGATTTATTTTAATTGGAGCCAAGCACACATTGTAATGCAAACACCAAGATTATTTTGTAGATTTTAAAAATATGTACGTATTCTATTGAGAGGTCATTAAACTAATTTGTATATTTTTGTGTTTAAATGAAGAATAATTATAAGTCAAGTTATATTCTTGGACACCAACGTAATACAATTATTTGTAGGGGCGGGTTTGAGTGGGAGGGGGAGGAATTTGTAGGAGGGTTCTATACTCCCTCTGAAATATTTATTAAAATACTGTATTCATATAATCACTAGGTACTACTACTTGCGCAACTCAGGTGATCGGGAACTCCTCACAGGTATGTTGTTTGCTCTTTGTTAAAAAAAACAAAAATGGTCGAGGGTGGACTGGTAGGTTCTAAGCAGCCCGGAACTACAAATATGACGGCCCTTGAATAGAATACATCCTTAAATACCACTGAAGATATGTTTGTATTGTTATTATTAGTAAATTTAATCCCAAAGCAGTTTCAGCTAATTGATTATTACGCCGCTATTCATCCCAACTCTAAATATCACCTTCTACTTTCTACTGACACGAGAAAAAAATATTTCTAAGCTGGTAAGACAATGGTTGAGATATTATTTTTGAAATACATAATGTTTGTAAAATCATGCTCAACCCACGTCTTATATAGATTATAAAGCTAGCAACAGTCACTATTCAATAATAAACAAATTCATTTACGTTTGGCTTAAGAAATGGTTTCCAATCAATAACAATAAAATTAATAACAAATGGGACGGTTTTATTTAAACTTTATGTCATCGTACATCTTAACAAATTATGTATTCTTAGCACCTTTATACTTATTCATTGGAACCTTTTATTAAAATCTGATAAAAACAATCATTTAGAATTGAAAGTATGGCTTCATTTTTAGGTTAAAGTGGTTTTGCCAGCTATAATAAAATGTCAAATCCTCTCCTGGCTACAGTTTCTGGGACGACGCCACGTTTTTCTCTTGGTGACATATCGAATAAAGTTACAAAGTCCTGTATTTTACCAACTTATTGGATAACAAGATAAAAACCATGTATTTAAAAAGTGTATATATGGCTAAAGGAAAGGTGTTACCTTTTAGTGACTCGTTTACCTCACTTTAGAGGTCAAAATGAAATTGCTCTAATAAAATATACATATAAAAATAAAATGTATTTAACTGCACCATTAATTCTTAACGTATTTATAGTAAATATATTTGTACAGACAAATTAAAACTAAATCAAACTAAATTACCTTGTATGTCCCATCTCCACAGTCTTTTATTTTTGCTCTAGAACTTGCTACCTTGCCCCCTCTATACAAACTTACGACTAAAGCCTGACGTAGCTATATATTATAGGGGTACTTACGAGGTACGATATCAGAACATTTTTCAGCAAAACGATTACCTTGCCACGGATGCATCTCGACAGAATATATATACTTTTTAGATGATAAATCTTTCTTAGTAGTACTACTATAAGTAGACACAGATTATATCACCACACTTGTAACAGATTTTATTGGTTGCGCGTGAATCTTTTGGTATGGTTTATAATGTAAAAGCTGTAATATATGCCCCACAATATGCTATCAGGAGGTTCTACAGTAGTCCCATGGCTTCTTTGGTGCTGATTGACAGCTCACAGCTGACTTCTGACAGTCAACATTTAGGTATATACCTAAATTTCGACCGTCCGAAGTTACAGCTACTAAACACATGTTTTTGCAACAATATGGTTCGACGTAGGGATACATAATTTGGTCTGGTAACTTTTCAAAGCTGTCATCTGTCACTCAGCACCAAATAAGCCACGGGGATACTATAGTTACATTTATAAAGAAACAAACATTTTCTCAGTCCGCGCTAGAGCCATACCGACTGAACGGCCACCGTCTGTTTGCAAATATAGTGCCAACTTCTGCGGATAGAGGGGGTCATGTTCTCAGCACTACGAACCCGCCAATTAATAATCTCACTTTCATAGACCGTAGCTGATACGTTTTTAATTCGAGTAGCTCCTCAATTGTTCTCCGCGAGACTGAGTTGACCCTGTTCAAGACCCACTGCTTTACAGAAAATCTGGACACGCCAAGGATTGAACCCGGAACCTTTGGATATGTAGCCAAGAACTCTGACAACCAGACCATATTTGCGGTATCTATTTAAACTAATTTATACATTTATCAGTAAAGAAAGTATGTGAATTCAGGCAACATTGGCGATTTGCAAGTTGAATGCTACTTTTTTTTTTTCGTTTATGTGTATGGATTTCTTCCTACTTTTTTTCTGTTGGAAATTGCGAGGTTCAAATGGCACGATGAACAGTCGTAATTAGGTGCATTTAATTATTCCTTAGTGGCTAGGAACGCTAATTGTCATGGAAATTATTGTGGATGAGTTCGTCCTAGTATTTAGATTTTTTTATTATTAAATCTATCCATAGTAGGGGTTCTTAATCGTTTAACGATCACGGACCTCTTTGAGAATTTGACAAAAGCCATAGATTCTCCTCCTCCCCCCATAAAAAAAATATGCACGTAAATACACTCGCATAAAGTTTTGTATACTATTTACTTTATTTCAGTAGGAATTTATTATATTCACATAAACATAATATAATAACAATATTTACAACACATTATGACTCTCACTTTCCCCTTTTCAAAAAAATAAATAAAAATGAATGGTCCTTTCCTGAAGAAAAGGGAAATAAATCCAAATTGTTTTACTAAAAAAGTGAATTCTAATTTTGTTCAAAAGTAAAAGTCAATGAGAAGGGTGATGTTGTTTTTCTCGAATAGTAAGTTCAAATCGTGGAGTAGTGGTATTTAACAGTGCAAATCACATGTCATCTTTGACAGACGATCTATTTTAATTTTGGTTTTTGATTGAAGCTAGTACTGAAAACTTTCCCTATTGAATAAACAAGAGACTTATTAATCTAATCTAAGCTTTGGTCTACCATTTCTTGATTTTTGCGCTCGGTTAACGGACCCCCTTAAGTCCATTCATGGACCTCAATATAAGAACCCTTGCTCTATAGATTAGATTCTAGTGATAATCAAGGCCCGGATCATTACTACATAAAAATGATTTAAAAAAAATGACCTATACATTTTTTTAAATGACCTCAAATTTTCAAAAAATAAACTAAAAATAACCTCGTAGCTTAACCACACGACTAAATAAAACATGCACTATGCAAATTTAAATACAATTAAAGTAATTTAACAACTACATTCATGCATTCTGCTAAATATGACATTGGTTTAACAACATATTATGTACCAACTTCGGTGGCTTAATGGTCTAAGGCGCTATTCTCGCTAAAGACTAGACTGCCGATGACGGGGAGATCGAGTTTCGAATCTCGGCCGGGAGGGGTCAAGAGGGGTTTCCCCAAAATTGTTTTCCACCCTCCCGCCACGCAAATAGGGGTACACGTCTTTTAAATATAACCTTTCTAATCCCTTAAATCATTAGCGTAATTAGTACATAAATTCATAACATGAACGGGTAGTAAGACGCTGTATATATGCTGCAGAAGTAAAAGCTACCCCCTTCCAACGCAACCCTTTCACGCTTATTGTAACGTGTATTTTACAACCAAACAAGCAAATAAGATACAAAGTTCATGACTTATATTATCTTCTCATTAAGACAGCTATGCGTTGAAAAAAAGAATGTTTGAGCATTTCTAATCTCCATGGTGTGAACCCGCAAGCGAACTATACCAACCGAGCGGCCGCCACCATTCCATTTATAAAATATCGATAGTATTTAAAAATACTGTACTTATATTTATTCAACATGAATGCCTTAAAACTGCTCAAAAATCTCTATTAAATGACGCAAACTACGAAAATATTACCTTACATTCCAAAATGGGGGGGGGGGGGGGGAAAANACCAATAAAATACACATTTCTACAATATCGGGTTCATGAACAAAGTTTATATACTTATGAGTATTGTCTGTGACTAAAAAAAATTCATCACAATCTGTGTTCTGCTGATAATTAATGATTTCTTTTCGTTAATTTATAAGTCGCTTGCTCATAATATAATCTATTATTTAGAAGGGATACGGAGAGTTGGCCCAGCGGATTGAGTGCCCGACTAAGGAGGCTATAATTTCGCAACATATTCTCTACAGACATTTATCTTCACACTTCATACTACACTATGGTTTAAGATCTTTCCTACAAATGCCCGGATACATTTTGTAATTTTTTTTCTTCCTTTTTTTCCACTTTCTGTCCACCCGGGTTAGATTATATTCACCGACGTTTTCTTGGAGGATGAGTAAGAAACCTTTAAGGGTAAACCCTGCCTAAAATCAAAACGTGACCAACAAACCAGCCACAACCATACTGTCGGCTTAGACTGTGTACACACTAGTGCGGGGCTGTTTTAATTTGGTAAATACCAATTTTGAATACATTAAAAAAAATTCTATGTGCACATCACTTAATTTTAAGTCTTAATTTTTTTCTCGAGGGTTAAATATTTATTACCGGCTTTATAACATTGTATAATGATAACATTTGACTACGAGTCCACAAACTAGAGAGGTTCGCTCAACGAGGGTTTTAAGAAAGCGACCGATAATTACTAATCAAAGCAAGCCATGCTCAGGTAGGGGAGTTAGGTGAAGACATAAAAACAATCAATAAACGAATCATAACATTTATACTGAATCACTTATTGGTAACATTTTATGTTCATGCGTTTTTCTGTCATCAAGGTTACGTGTTTGGGGCAAGTAGGCTATAATATTGAGCAACATTAATGCCCGTCCAGCCAGACAAAATATATTATCCGTTCTGTTATATCCATAGTAAAATACTCACACGTATATATACGTGTGAATTTGTTTTATATGTAGACCTACTCTCTCTCTCTCTCTCTCTCTCTCTCTCTATATATATATATATATATATATATATATATATATATATATATATAGTGAATATTATATTGATAACTGAAAGCTAACAAAAGTTACCAGTTCTAATCTTGTGTATCCATTCGCCAAACCATATCATCTGTAAAACCATGTGTTGAGCTTTTGCCACTTTTGTCAGTCAAAACATTCCAATTCGTTCTTGGTCCTTTTTGCTTTTCTTTTAACCGTTTTACATTATTGAATCACGAACTTATGAATACAACCGTATGAATGTTTTTTTTTTAAGTGACATCTGTGGTTCACTTAAAAACACTTTACAAATGAGGGCTTCTAAAAGGCTGCAATCTCTTCATACATTAAAATGGCGAACTAGATGAAATTAAAAGTTTTGAGGACTTCATATTGACCGTACTCGGTTGTGTTCATACTAACGTGCTTACAAACGTTTTACTTTGAAACTAATATTTTGTATGGCCCTTTCTTTAAGCTATAAAATCATTTATTTATTTAATATAATTAATGTTGGATAGTTAAAATAAGATAAAAGTGTAAATATAGCACTTCTTAACTTATTATTTCATAGAGTATAATTTATTCGTTTTCCACAATCACGAAAAAGGACACTATGGTTTTATTAATATTTTATGTTTTTTCATTTGGTTACGAAAAAGCCAATTATACAGTAATTATTAGGCAAGTATTATTAAAAGCATTTTTTAAACACTTTTAATTGATGATAATAATGGTATCATCAAGAAAATAATAATCATTTCCACATAGGTTAACATTACACCTAATTTCATAGCTGAGGGAACTGCACGGCTTATGGAGAAAAGATTTATCTTCTCTCTCTGTTACCGGTTGCCAAACCTTCTACAATAATGTTTGTATCTTCCGCCAACTGTCCGTTACCCCTGTTCCTTCGATGGATAAGACTAGTTCAGTCCCGTCTTGTTGACCCAAGCTGGTGGTGAAGTGACTCGGGGGTTAATTTAATACTTTTTTTTGCATGAATAAGAAGTTCCTTATGAAAAGATGAAATGTATAATCTAGACTCCTTTCAGGCTATTTTTCATGGATTGGAGCGAGAGGGAGGTAGGGAAGGCCCCCAGGTTTCATGCCGTGGGAGAAGGGGGAGGGGTGATATACGTCAAGCTAGAGAGAGAGAGAGAGAGAGAGAGAGCTACGGGACGACTTTTTAAAGAGTCCGCTTGTTTTGTGCCACAGCGTATTCAAATGTTGTTTAGCTACCGGGCGGCTACCAACTTCCTTCTCTATCAAATAACCACCTCGTTAATTGTAGTAAATATTGATAGCATTTCTGTGGAGCATTTCCTTGTTCTGAAATATTATATTATTCATTTAAAGCTTTTGGTTCACGTTCGATTGTTTAACTAAGTTTTATACAATCATGTGGTTTGTATGAGAATTTTCTAATTTTTATATACCATTGTTTTACTAAAATATTCAAGTGTAGGGTCGATCTTCTGCCCTTTTCCGAGCAATTTAATAAATCATTTGTAAGCCTTTTTATCATTATAGATTTTAAGTCTTTGAATAATATTCGTATGATCTAAATTCATTTTATATATATATATATATATACATGTGTGTGTTTTATTTCTCATATAGATAAAGTTTTGTAATCTTTAACATCTTAGACATAAAGTCAAAATTATGGTAGATCTTGACGTTTTACATGTCCCCGAACTCCCTTTTCCTAAAAATGGTCTTATTTGTTGTATAAGTCAGTCCTTTGTGTTTCAATCTAAGTGGTTTGATGGCTTTAGTTCAAACCTGATAATTAGTTGCTATATTGTCATGCCTCGAGACTAAATTGAAGTTTTTATTTTAGCTCTAAAATAAAGTCTAGTTGACTGATTTTGAAAAAATTAAA
Source organism: Timema douglasi (assembly GCA_901482245.1). Lineage (NCBI taxonomy): Eukaryota > Metazoa > Arthropoda > Insecta > Phasmatodea > Timematidae > Timema > Timema douglasi. The sequence continues at coordinate 30,795 of CABEEJ010003471.1, read as the reverse complement.
TTTTTTAAAATTTGGCTGTGATAAGTTTGTTTAAAATGAGTATCTTGTTGGCTCAAACTTTGTTTGCATTTAATATGTAGGTCTATATGAAAATAAACAAAACAAAAATGTATAAAGAGATTAATAATTTGAACAACTTATTCAAAATGAACCTTTATTACTATTATTATAACCACCGCGTCTTACTATCCGTTTGGGTTGCACGCACTTACGCTAATGCGTATTGGTAGGGTGATTGTGAGATGCAATGGAGGATCTACAGTTTAACGTGGGATCCGAACCATGTTGGAGGCCTGGCACTCCACACATTCACAAGTTGTGATTAACACACGTATTGTCAGAAGTGAAGGAAGGGTTTGGCAATCAGATCAATCTGTGCCGGGATCGAGGATTGAACCCTGGACTCCCAGCACAGAAGTCTGACACCTTACTCCTAGACCACCAGGTCACCTAAAAATTAATCTTAGTCATTTGTGGCCATACGATACTTCAATCTCATTCACCATGTAAATAAGAAAAAAATATCATACAGATTTGAAATAATTCAATAACTGTTGTAATTTTGCTATTATAAAATATATACAATTCAATATATCTAACAATATATTTATCATTCACAAAAGCCTGCCTCTGATTAATAAACCTAAATAATTTTGACTTTTCCACCCTTACTAGTTTATGTAAACATGAAGATAACTTCTCAAATGTGGTGATGCACAGATACGACCAAATTTACCGATTTTAACAAATAATTTTAACCATGGCAGTTGAAACAACTACATTCCAGTTACATTAATCAGTCTCAAATACACTTTGAGATTATTTATAGTAAAAACTTTAGCCCTTTTAAATAGCACTCTCTTCAATAGGGTGCCAGTGACCTGGAAAACAGGAGAAATGTCAGCGAATTTGATCAAATTTCTATAATTTGTACGTATTAAATAAAAAATATGCAACTTTTATTTACAATGTTTAAAATAACATTTTTATTCCAGTTAATACACATCGCGACTATCTTTTAACACAGTTCAACATACAAACCTATAATTTCAAAGTCAACGTTTGATCTTCGTGTCGTGTCTTCAACACTACCACGCGTCCAAAATTGAGTCATAGTAATGTGCACTTGCCAGAATTCTATTAAGTTGTTTGAAGAATAGACTATAAATGAATACGTCCCACAACAATTTTAAACGATACGTTACTGGTTGTAAGGCGATCTTTTAATGGCTCGATATTATCTCACTGAAATCCAACTTTGATCGCACCCATTAACCCATTTCTTTAGGCTGAAATCTCTTAACCCCCTTTATAGAGTGACACAAAATTATTTCAGAATGTGTATGCATCTAAAATATTATTATTATTAAGCAACATTCTTAGTTTTTTAATACAGTCAATATTGATATATATTGTCTGGGGAAATATATTGACCATGAAAAACATGGAAAGTCAGTCAATTTATGAATATAGTTTGAGGAACTAAAACTAAAACTAAATTTATTTTAATTTTCCCCCTTTTCATCTTACTTAATTACCCTAATTGGCTAGCAATGAAGTGGATGGAATTCAGAGGAATTTAACCCACTTTATTTTGTGGAGGTAAAGTGTAAAACCATAATCCTAAAAATTCACGAATCGAACCCCTACATCTCCATGGATGGTAAACCAAACTAGACGGGCTTTACGTCTGGTCCACCTGTTCATTGATCCTAGTTATATTATTAGTTTGACAATATTAACAAAGAAAGTTTATTTTGGCCTACTGAAATGTCTATTGAAGTACTTCCATGCAATACATTATTCAATGATATTAAAACATTAAACAATCTGTTCAGATACTAATCGATGTTGGCGTGGATAAAAGCCGTTATTGCTACAAAATGAAACTCATTTAAATAATAACAATATAAAAAAAGGAGCAGGAGTTTTCCATATTCTGTACTCGCCAAACTACTTGCTAATTCCCCCATCTTTCTTTATCCGGAGCTATCTATATATATTTCTACCGAAACAGTGAACCACCCATACTGTTGATATATGAAGTAGCTTGTTTCTGCCGGTAGGTTAGTTCAACTAAGGGTCATTGCAAAACAGACTTGGAGCGCCAATTGCCATTAAGATTATCAAAATTAACATTCATACTCANTAGACCACACAAAACTATCGAATACATTTCTTCATCTATAATTGGTGGTTTCCGCCGAAGAATAGAATTCGATATTTAAAATAAAAAAATATACACACACACACATATATATATATATATATATATATATATATATATATATATATACTATTTGTTTTATAAAAATATATTTTAAATAATAATGATTATTAATATTATTATTATTATTATTATTATTATTAGCTGTTCTGTTGTGCTGAGTCCCTCGTCCCTTATCTTTGGGACCGCGCGCAGTGCGGTTCACCCGTTCCCTCTTCCCCTTCTTGGCGTGCGCGCATGTGTGTGTGTCTGTGTGTGTATTTGTGTGTCTGTGTGTGTATCTGTGTGTCTGTATGTGTGTCTGTGTGTGTATCTGTGTGTCTGTATGTGTGTCTGTGTGTATATGTGTGTGTCTATGTGTATTTGTGTGTGTATCTGTGTCTGTGTGTATCTGTGTGTCTGAATGTGTATCTGTGTGTATCTGTGTCTGTGTGTGTATTTGTGTGTCTGAATGTGTATCTGTGTGTATCTGTGTCTGTGTGTGTATCTGTGTTTCTGTATGTGTATTTGTGTGTGTATCTGTGTCTGTGTCTGTGTGTATCTGTGTGTCTGAATGTGTATCTGTGTGTATCTGTGTCTGTGTGTGTATCTGTGTGTGCTCCAAGTTGAGAAGTACTGCGCTGAAATATTGTAATAATATATTCCGGTTTTCTGTCATCTTATCTTCGGTTTGGCTGCTGTGGTTATACATTGTAGATCTTTTTTTATTCGCCTGTCATAAGAGCAATTATACAACACGCAACAACGACCGGGTCTTTGTGTATCGTGACCTTGGGGGGAATGTGCTCACTAAGTACAGGTCCGAATATGTCCCTTGTCTAGTAGTGAATGTTACCAAAGAAAAGGAGATTTCTAGGCTGGCAAAGACCCAGCCAGCATTACACACAGAAGTTTTCAAATAATAAATATAAAAGTTTAGAAATAAATTATCTGATTAGCCTACTCATTTTACTAAATAAACATCTTGCTAGAAATAAAACCTCGTGTATTTATTAACATCCAGCCTGACCATAGTCATAATATAAACATAAATTTGAAATTATAATTTTTTGTGGCTATAGATATATTTATTTAAACATCGCGTCTTACTACCCGTTCGGATTATACGCTTGTGTAATAATTAGGCTTATGGTTTTAGGGAGGATGAAGATAAAAATTTCGGGTAGGTGTAGTAACATCTTTGTGGAGCGAGAGTCAAAAATCTTTTTTGGAAAAACCACGGTCAGTACGCCCGACTGAGATTCGAACCTCAATATCCCCGTCATCGGCAGTCTAGTGCGTTAGAACATGCGGCTACCGAGGACGTTGCTTACCTGTGACGTCACGACAAGCCGAGATAGGATTTTCCATGTATAGGATTGATACAAAAAAACAACTTAAATTCTTAAATATTTCTAAAAATAGTTTTACAGTCTCACAAGATAATATTTTGAATATTAAAGTAGTTTTATTTTAGACATTTTTTTTATCGTCTACTATTTAAGCTATCTGGTTTATTAACGTAAATTGCCTAAAGGAATCTTCTTGCCAGGATGTATATTTAAAAATGTCCATGAAAGCATATATCTAGAATAGTAAACTTAAATTCGTCAAGTTATGATCCAACTCACTTCACAAAATAGCTTTGAAATCAACAAGTAGGCAAAATCTTAAGGACTCGATTGTCAAAGTAGTAACATTGCAGCCCCCAACTACCTCAAAACTCTTTCCCAATTCTGTATTCTTAAAGTGAGTGAGTAGGGGAGGTGAGATAAGGCAAGTGTTTCTATCAGTTTTTTTTTAAAAAAATAGCAAAACAATATTTTGACCAAAAAAAATAAAAAAAATATTGTTCCAGAAGAAATAAAAAAAAGTTTAATTTTCTTCATATGGTGATACCAACAGTTGTTGAATATATGTCATGAACATAGTGTCGGTGACCTGGCGGTCTAGGGGTAAGGTGTCAGACTTCTATGCTGGCGGCCGGGGTTCAATCCTCGGTCCCGGCATGGATTTATCNTGATTACCCAAACCTTTCCTTCGCCTCTGACAAGACATCTGGTGAATGTGAGGAATGCCAGGCCTCCACCGTGGTTCGGATCCCACGTTAAACTGTAGGTCCTTCATTTCATCTCACAATCACCCTACCATTACACATTAGCGTAAGTGCGTATAACCCGAACGGGTAGTAAGACGCGGTGCTAATAATAAGAAATAATAATAATAACATAGTGTCATTAGACGAGAAACTTTGTAAATGAAAATAAATTGTCATTAAATTCCAAGACATCCTTGACAGATATTCAACAACTGTTATATTTAATATTTAGCACTGCGTCTTACTACCCGTTCGGGTTATACGCTTTAAGTACTAATTACTCTAATGGATTAGGAATTGGAAAGGTTGAATTAGAGGAAGTGAACCCGCATTTGCGTGGAGGGAGAGTGGAAAACCATTTAGGCAAAACCACCCCCAGTTCACCCGACCTAGATTCGAACCTCGATCTCCCCGTCCTCAGCAGTCGGGCTTAACACGACTAGCGCGTTAGCCAACTACGCCACAGAGGCGGGTTTCAACAACTGTTGAGTTCACCATGTGAAGAAAATTAAACTACACGTTTCTACACGATAATTATTTGATTTATTTCGTCCAAAAAGTTGTTTTGATATAAAAAATTTAAAAAATACCGCCTTTAACTAGCCCTTCCCTTCCACCCCACCTTGAAGAAAAGGGTAGCCATGTCAATATATATTTGTTGCGGATTTCGATTCTTGATGCAAGGACTAGAGTGTGTGGATATAAACTGGACAACAGACTGTTAGGAATGCGGCTCGAGCGGCGGCCTACACACACATACACGCACACACGAACACACTGTACAGGAAACTTGAATATTTATATACGGGATTTTCGTGCGACATCTTCATGAGATTGTGTTGTTCTCTCTTCGTCCTCTTTCACAATCTGCTCTTTTGCTCTCTCCACTTAAAAAGCATTAAATTTAGATCAAATATTTTGTAGCTCTGGAATTCTTACGACTGGGGACATTAATTTGTAGACTTATAATTTATTCTCTCTTGAATTTAATTTTTATTTGGTATGTGATTTTCATGACTGATGTTGATTTTGTTTGCTCATGTTTCATTTGTTTTTCCAAAAATTTAACAAAACACTGTGTATTTTGGTTTAATGTCATGCCAAAAACTTTTAACTAAAATATTTTTTATTTGATTTTTCACCACACTCAAGGCACTCTAATAATGGATGCAAGTGTACATTCCAATTATATTGAGAAGAACCATATCTGACAACTAAAAAAATAGTTGCTTAACTTTTTACATACGTCAAGTCATGTCATCTGAAACTTTCGCTTTCAATAAACTTTATCAATTCCTAGAGTATAAGACCAATAAATTAGTAAAGTATTAATAATTATTTTCGAAAAAAAATTGTTTATATTTTCAAAAAAGCCTTTACTATGTAAATTGAACTAAGTCATCACGACCATACAGTTTTTTCAGCCCTAAATATGAAAATTGATATAATCTTCTAAATAATTTATTTTTACATTACTCAAATAAAAAATCCTTTATCTTATTTTATTATTTACATTATATACCTACATTTTCGGTTTTAAAAGCTTTTATGGGTGTAGGTATATGGTTGTAAATTATATTTTTTTTAAATATTAGGTTTTGCACCAAACTACTACATTGTTAAAAGTTGGAAGGTACACTCTAGCAAAAATTAAAATTAAATATTGGCCATTTAATAGAAATATATTTTTATTACAGAGTGGTTTAAATAGGAAGGAATATGTTTTTATAAAAGTAACTATTATTATTATTATTATTATTATTATTATTAGTAGTAGTAGTAGTAGTAGTAGTAGGTATTTAACATGCACTTTCTGAACCGACTGATTATATCAGTACACGAGAATTTCTATGAGCGAGAGTGAAAGGGAAATTTTGCCAGGAAAGGTATTTTCACATACCTTCAAAGGTTGTTTTACATGCCACAATTGAAATGGAACCGATGGCTTTACTTCCCCTCCGAAGAATAATGTGCTACGATTTTTAATCGTTCAAGAAATATCTTGTGATGCCAGCTGGGCTTGAACCCACGAACATAGTCTTGAGGCGAGTACTTTACCACAAGACTGCTGAGGTCGACTATTAAAGTAGCCAAAACAATAGTCGTCTAGTTGGAACTTAGTCATTTTATCTGCAGCTGTTAATTTTCCTAGTTAATATTAATACTCGTATAAGGGAAGTTATATTATGCTAATGCTAATTAAGTAAAATGTTATCACTCTTGAGCGTAAACAAAAAGTTGGTATTTTATAAAAGCTCCTTCCAACCAGAATCTTACCATACCTATTGATTGGGCGTAATAAGTTCCTGCCCTCTTAAATGATCTTACCTTAGCTCAAGGATCAAGTCGTATTTTACAGCATATCCGTTATCCCCAAAGGAAACCACTTGTTGCCTGTTCGCCGACAAAGTTTTGTCCTGGCTGAAGGGTGCGGGGTGGAGGAGGGGGTGCAAAGGGTCACCTATTAGGGCAAAAACGGGACAAAATAGACCCTTAAACAACCTTTTCGTGTACATGCCGCCTCGTATTAGCCGCAGAATTGAAAAGAATCCGCTCAAGGATATTTTGGGTCCCACTTGTATAGGAGGAGACAGGTATGTTTGACAACTATCTGCCACATTGTGTGGGGGATGACCTTATAAAACTGCCGTGGAACAATTTACCAGGTATGAGGCTTTGACAGGAGATACATCTTGAAATGAAGTCTTTCTGGCATAAACTCTACACATTTACACAATACATGTTCACTTTTGTCATGAGGGTTAATATTTAGTTTTATATTAGGAACACTACTTGTAGAATATATATCTTACACAAAACTTAGGAAATATTTACTTGTAACTAGCACATTATTTTACAAAATTTAAACGACAAACGGTACATTCAAATTTACTTAATAAACGGTATTTAATCTCAAGTATCATTGAAATAATCGTAACATAAAGTCGTATAGATATGCTTAAGTTCATATCGGCATTCACATCCTATAATTAGTAAATCCGGCTTGTTCATTTCTGATCTATTAATCCTATTTATCAATATGTTTACTCAAAGTTCTAGACAATTATAGTATTGGCATAGAGATCATGTTAAATAAACTCCATTTGGCTATCATTATTCTCACAATATTGAGCCGATAAATTTAGTGTAAGCCTTTGAGAACCTTGTCATTCCTTTACTAACTTATGTTTGAATAGAACATGGACCGGATTTGGCTTCTTATAGATCTTTGCACATTTATTTGAAGTTAGACGAATAGTTGTGAAATATTCTGACTAACAAAAAAATCATTTGGGTTACTAAGAAATTTACTAATATTTGAAACATTTATTCTGGTGTTGTATGAACATGGCCAAATAAAGTCTGTTCATGTAAGGTTGGTTTTTACCTGGATGACAGTTACAAAATCATATGTTTAGGTTTTGGGTTGCCAACACTTGTAAAATACATTGTTTTGTAATGCCTGTTAAGTTTTTCAATAACATGTTATATTTTACATTTAAAATAACATAATCTTAAGTTTTCTTACTCTGTTTCATAACTTTTAATAATTTATTTTGACTCAATTCAAAATAATATTTTAAACATAATTAAAAGGACTTTTATTCTCCGTTTTGAAATGTTATCTATGATGCGTAATATAGTGCATATATTACAGGCATCGTATTTACTTGGAAAAGAGAAAATACTTGTCATTTTTTATATACATAATAAATTATTTTATGATTATTCTATCGTATTTCGAAATATTTAACTGAATAAAATATTTTCATCCACTACGCGGATGCATCATTATAAATAACTTGTTTCCGTACGTAAAAACACATGGTTTAAATTCGTCGGTCGCCATTTTGAAGCTAAGTTAGTTAGACATTTTGTGAAAGTGGCGTGAATAATATTTTTTTTTAGATGGAATACAACAATGAATAAGCTTTGTGCCCAATCTCAACTAAATATATAAATAATATTGGCCTAAATTACTGTGGTTAACTAGCAAATTCATACATTACCGTACGTTTTCATTAAACTTATCCAAAGTGACAGATATCAACTGTTGGCGTAGGGATATATTAGGAATTGTTTCTAGTAACTTTTTGAGCTGTCATCCAAGTAAAATAAGGTCGTGAATGTATTATGGCATAGAGACGATTCTTAAACAGCATCAGTTCAATTAATATAACTTAATTTCTGAAGATTAAGTTTGCGATATTTTAAAATAAATAAAGATGTGCTAATCTTAAGGTCAATATATAGGGTATGTGTTTGAAAAAGATTCAATCGTTTGGATATTGTAGTACTTATTAAAATCGGTAAAGAGTCTCAGTAAACTTAGGTTCGCAAATCAACTTACACAGAGATACAAGCTAGGTCGAGGAGGTTCAATCGCACGACCATTTGCTATATGACTACGAATGTACTAAAGGTGGGAGTGTAAGGGACGCGAGAAAAGGTAAGTGCTTTTGAAGTTTTTACAATAATATTTTTTTTTGTCAAAATAAATCAAACTTTTATTCAGTAGAAGCGTTTAGTTTAATTTTCTTCACAGGTGTCATCAATATGAATATCTGTAAAAGGTGTCCTGGGATTTAATGACAACTTTTTCTCTTCATTAAAAAAGTTTCTCGTCTAATACCACTATGCTCATGACATATATCAAAGAACAGTTGATATCATCATGTAAAGAAAGCTAAGCTCTATGATTCAGCTAGAGCAATATTTTGTTTATTTTGGCAAACAAAACTCACTCGCGTTCCTTACACTACCGCCTTAACCAGATCCTCTTAGTACTTTCCTTCGCTGGAGTGTTGTAATCTCTCTGAATACCTTTGAAGCGGTGACGTTGTAGTACATGCGATACGGGTGTCATGGCTAGGGCAGCGCTGTTAACAAGGGGGTTAGCAGCGGGTTCATTCAGCCGGCTGTTTCGCTCTCTCTGCCACAAGGGTTGGAGGAAGGGGGAGGGACACACACACGCGCACACACACACACACACACACACACACACACACACACACACACGCACGCGCGATTTATGAGCATTCGCGTGAGTTTAGAAACAGTTTATTTACTTTCTTTTGGCCTTTTAAACTAGGGTTACTTTAACTATCAATATGTAAATTATATGGCGATGAGGAAGGGAATGAAAAATTCTTGCGTGACAGTGCTCTTATGCTGAGAAGTTTATCTGTCATACAGGCACCTTGTTTTTATAGCACCGCGTCTTACTACCCGTTTGGGTTATACGCTTAAGTACTAATTACGCTAATGGATTTTGAATTGGGAAGGTTGAATTTAGAGGAAATGAACCCCCATTTACGTGGAAAATCACCCCCAGTTCACCCGACCGAGATTCGAACCTCGATCTCCCCGTTCTCGGGGGTCTAGCTCAACACGACTGGTGCGTTAGCCAACTACCTTGTTGTTCACCCATTTGTTGTTTCAAACACTAATTGATAATTACGTGTTACTCATTTTTATATCACCGCGTCTTAATACCTTTTCGGATTATACACGTATGTACTAATTGCGATAATAGTTTTTAGGGATTAGGATGGTTTAATTTAAATGAAGTGTACCCGCATTTTCATGGAGGGAGAGTAGAAAACAATTTTGGGGAAAACACCTCATTACACCCGAGTGAGATTCGAACCTATATCTCCCCATCATCGGCAGTCTAGTCTACCGAAAAAGTAGATCGTTAGACCACGCGGCCACCAAGACAGGTACATTTATTTGTTAACACGGCCACTTTGTTTATTTTTGTCGACATAATTTAAAATGATACTTTTTTTTTGCTAATCCTTAACATAATAATCCATAATTTAGCATAGTTTGATATATTTGAGTCTTATAAAGTTGAAATAAATTAAATTACAGACTACCTTAATTTTAGTTAACAAATGTCTTTTTTTTCTCCTTCTTGGTCATCGAGATTATATAAGCAAATTTAGGAAACACAAAAAATAGTACTTGGAATAAAATGGCATCAGAACCACTTCGGTGGCCGTATGGCCTAAGGCGTCACTTCAGCATTAAACTGAACTGCCGATGATGGGGAGATCTAGGCTTGAATTGCGGTCGAATGTAATGATAGTGGTTTTTCCTAAATGATTTTCCACGCACCCTCCATAGAAATGCGAAATCCTCTAAATTAAACCTTCCTAATCTCTAAAAATCAGAGTAATTAGTGCAAATGCGTTAATCCGAACCAGTAGTAAAACGTGGTGCTAAGAGAAGACTTATTTTAAAACTCATATATTATTTACCAAGTTTACTTTACATCCATTATTGCTTCCAACCTGTGGCCTGGGTCAGTTTTTTATTCAAGCCGTATATTTCCCACTACCGGCTTGCTAGGCCTGTCGTAGCTTCATATGCCTTATAATCCAACTTAAGACTAAGACAGGCACAACATCCAGTCCTTGGCCGTTAATTTATCAATGTGAGAGGGTAGATCCATATTGCATCAATGATAAATTCTCGGCCAGGCCGAGAGTCGAACTTGGGGCCCTGAATTCAGTAAGCAGACACGCTACCGACTGATCTAATGTGTCGGATTGCCACGGTCACGACTGTATGAAAAAAAGCGCCTATGGAGTGCAGTTTATTGGGGGGAAAACCTCACAGATATGTTGTAAAAGTGAAGTCACCATCAATATCACATATGGTCAATCACAACTTGTGAATGAGTGGAATGTCAAGCCCTCACCGTGGTTCGGATCCCACGTTAAACTGTAAGTCTTCCAGTTAATCTCACAATCACCCTACCAATACATATTAGCGTAAGTGCGTATAACCCGAACGGGTAGTAAGATGTGGTACTACTAATAATAGTAATAAATATCACATATGTATGTGTATGTGTGTGCACATGTAATTATGTTGAAGCTAGTAAATTCGCCTTTGACGTAGTGGCAAGTCATAATGGGATTTTTCATAGTAATATATTTACGTTCTATTTGGTGAGGACGTATAACCCGGACGGGCAGTAAGACGCGGTGCTAATAAATAATCATTATCGTATTTGGTGAGTTTTAAAAATATAGCTTCGAAGCCAAAATCCATACACATATATAATAACTACTATAATTTGTTAGGGATGAGTAATATTGAATTTAGAGGACGTGTATCTGTGCTGGCGGCCGGGGTTCAATCCTCGGTCCCGGCACAGATTTATCTGATTACCAAACCCGACTTTCACCTCTGACAAGACATCTTGTGAATGTGAGGAATGCCAGGCCTCCACCGTGGTTCGGATCCCACGTTAAACTCTAGGTCCTTCATTTCATCTCACAATCACCCACCCTACCATTACACATTAGCGTAAGTGCGTATTAACCCGAACGGGTAGTAAGACGCGGTGCTAATAATAATAATAATAATAATAATAATAATAATAATAATAATAATAATAATAACAACTGTTGATATCACCATGGGAAGAAAATTAAATTCTACGTTTGTACTGGAAAATCATTTTATTTATTTTGACAACAACAAAAAAAGTTTTGCTATTCCGGTACTAAACACTGCAAATATCTTGACCTTTTCTCGCGGTCCATGCGCTCTTACCGATGGCCTTAGTTACATTTGTCTAGCTCATTACGTATTGTAGTGGTGGTAACTGACATCTGTTACCAGCTCTACTCTCATGTAGCCATTTCTCCAAACCACAAGATCTACAAGACCATATGTTGAGTTCAGGTCACTTTTTGACACTCAAAACTTTCACAACAAACTTTCTTTGTTATTTTAACTGTTTTCACATTAATGAAATAGCCATTTGAACGGGTTTTTTTTGTCGTTTTTGTTTGTGAAACCGGCTTATGTGGTTCACTTAAAAATACTTTACAAACAAGTGATTATAAAAGGTTGCGTTTTCTTCATTAACTAAAATGGCGAACCAGACGAAATGAGGGCGGTTGATGATGTAATACAGGCTGTATTCGGCTGTGTTCATGCGCATGGGTTTACAAAATAAAAACATTTTATTTTGAAATTAGTATTTTGAGTGGCCTTTTCTTTAAGATATAAAAAGACATAATATCTATTTAATAATTTATGGTGGCCAATTATAAGAAAATGAATATAATATTTTTTAAATTCATTATTTATGCATTATAATAATCTTGTTGCCACAACCACAAAACAAACAAAAAACATAATAGTTTTATTAATATTTTTACTTTCTCTCTATCACTCGGAAAGAGAAGTATTGTGATCACCGAAACAATCGAACTCGAGATTTTGATAAAATATTCGAAAACAGGAAAAAAACTGTTTCTAATTGTTTCTGAGCTATAAGCAAATATATTTTATGGACCTATCTAGTGGACAGAGATTATTAGTCTCAATGTTTCTGTAACAGTGTTTATTATTTAATTTATACTTTTTTGGTGGAGTGTGTCTGCAACAATATAATATGTTATTTGGTTTCACAAATCTTACGACCTTTTTTTAGTAAATGTTTATATTTTAAGATAAAAGAGAAAGTGTGTGCGGCGCACCGTATTCTTTATTTTTTTCTTTCAATTAGTTGTAAAAAAAAAATGCCAATTATATAGGAATCTTTGAGGAAGTATTATTATAACAGTTTGATTACACTTTTTATTGAAAACACCGTTTTCAAGTGTGTTTAGGGCCCGCTAAAAAGTGAGAGAAATTAAAGTCTATAGGAGATGTTAATGCTAAAACTAGATATTGATTATTGTGGTTTGAAATATAATATTTAATTTCATCATCGGCTCCATATTGTGGTTAAAGTGCCAATGTCTTAAATGTGTTGAAGTATTGGTAGCTTTAGCAGTTCGAATGCCAGTCGGGTCAGAGCTTCTTAATATAAAATTATTTCAAAATCGCCAAGGGATTATGAAGTATATATATGTGTGGTCCAAGATGTTGATAACCCTCGAGAGTGTGTTGAGAGCTTTAAAACCCATAATGTACTTAAACATTAGAATAGTGACAACAGGTTTTAGATATTTCCTTATATATTTATCTCGAAACAGTAAATGTTAAGGAAGAGTTTCATACCTTCCGACAAAGATACAGTAAATATAAAGGAGGAGTTTCTTACTTTCCCACAAAGATACAGTAAATATAAAGGAGTTTCCTACCTTCCCACAAAGATACAGTAAATATAAGGGAGGAGTTTCCTACTTTCCGACAAAGATATAGTAAATATAAAGGAGTTTCCTACCTTCCGACAAAGATACAGTAAATATAAAGGAGTTTCCTACCTTCCGACAAAGATACAGTAAATATAAAGGAAGAGTTTCCTACTTTCCGACAAAGATACAGTAAATATAAAGGAAGAGTTTCCTACTTTCCGACAAAGATACAGTAAATATAAAGGAGGAGTTTCCTACTTTCCCACAAAGATACAGTAAATATAAAGGAGTTTCCTACCTTCCAACAAAGATACAGTAAATATAAGGGAGGAGTTTCCTACTTTCCCACAAAGATACAGTAAATATAAAGGAGTTTCCTACCTTCCGACAAAGATACAGTAAATATAAGGGAGGAGTTTCCTACTTTCCGACAAAGATATAGTAAATATAAAGGAGGAGTTTCCTACTTTCCCACAAAGATACAGTAAATATATAGGAGGAATTTCCAACTTTCCCACAAAGATACAGTAAATATAAAGGAAGAGTTTCCTACTTTCCGACAAAGATACAGTAAATATAAAGGAAGAGTTTCCTACCTTCCCACAAAGATACAGTAAATATAAGGGAGGAGTTTCCTACCTTCCCACAAAGATACAGTAAATATAAAGCAGGAGTTTCCTACCTTCCGACAAAGATACAGTAAATATAAAGCAGGAGTTTCCTACTTTCCGATAAAGATACAGTAAATATAAAGGAAGAGTTTCCTACTTTCCCACAAAGATACAGTAAATATAAAGGAAGAGTTTCCTACTTTCCGACTAAAGGGGAAAGGGTCTAGTTTCCTATATTCATGTAGAAATGTTTAGAAATGTAACGTTTTGTGCATAAAGGTGAGGCATTATTATCTCTATAGTACTATTTTCAGGGAGTACAGCACATCATTTAATAAACATATGGTACCCATGAGTCCAAGGTGAAGGTCGCGGGGTTTAGACGAGCAGCGAGTCAGCGGGGAGCCCCCCATACTTTCAAATGTCACGAGCTGGCTTTGGTGGTTTATATGCCTCTTCGACCAATATTTGTTTTTGCTAAAATATTATTCGCTGCCAATGTGGCTACATATCATTATTTTTATTACTTTATATGATATTCATCGCCTTATGCGTCTTACATTAACTTTTCAAGATCCACATACACAATGTACAGGATGTCCTTAAAGTCTGGGATCGATAGTATATTACTTTATTTAATACTAGCTGTTGTACCGTCCCTGGCACGGGGAATCTATAAAGTAACTGTGTTCTTTATTATTATTATTATTATTATTATTATTATTATTATTATTATTATTATTATTATCATCATCATAATCATCATTATTATTTTTAGAATATAAAATTAACCACGGCGGAAAGTAACCACATATTAAACTTTGTTGCAATGGAGGACTTTTGAATTGTGGAAATTAGCCTTTGAGCTCCTAACGCACTATTAATAAATTTGTTGAAATTTTAATACTTTATTGGTTTAGATTGTGATACAAAACGCGAAAAGTAAGTTAACTTAAAACTATGTTAAAATAGATATATCTGAACATTTATTAAAAGCTAAAATTTCTTTAGAAAATTAAGTTATAACTTCTCTGTATACAATAACGCGATTTCTTGGTGCTAATAAAAAAGAAATGAGAGTGACACGGCATATATAATTGCTTATTAAAACATGTAAACCACTCAGTTACATAGCATTGTAACAGTTTAGAAAGGACTTATTCAATTTCAACGTTTCTGGACTAATTCAATCCGCTATTTTGATTCCACCATATTAAAATTTGATGTTTTGACTTTTATAGAAAATATTATCCTAAGACTTTTCGGTTCTTCAAATCTTATAATACTAATATGTTTGGAAATGTTCGAATAATTCAAGTGGACAGACAAATATAAAAACTATAGTACAAGGATGTTAAACATCTAGCGCATTCTTTTTATAATTTCTTCTACACACTAGAATCAATTTACCATTTACTTCATACTTCATAAAATACTTCCCTCAATTTTACATCCATCCCATATTTTTATAAACACTGCTTCCCCCCGAATAGCCCACTTATGTGCGGGGTTTGTTTATTAAACTTATTTAATAAATGTCAGTTTATACATATGTCGCTTGCTCGTACACACATGTATTATTAATTCATAACATTTTTATTGGAACATTTTTTTAATGCTCATAGGGAATGGGTAACTCACCTCAGGCTAATAAAAATCGTTTGACAGTGTTTTAGTCATCATGTTCTCAAGAGAAATT
Source organism: Timema douglasi (assembly GCA_901482245.1). Taxonomy (NCBI): domain Eukaryota; kingdom Metazoa; phylum Arthropoda; class Insecta; order Phasmatodea; family Timematidae; genus Timema; species Timema douglasi. The sequence goes on along the minus strand of CABEEJ010003471.1, from coordinate 15,071 downwards.
TTTTTTAAGTTTATATTATATATCATTATAACAGTTTGTAGCAAAATTTTATAACCCATATATCACATTTGAAGTCGACCATTTACATAACCTCAAAAGTGAAATCATCGTTCTCAACGAATGGATAATAATTTATTGAGCATACTTTATTATATTTATATTCTTGTGTTTGTTAATGTAAATTAGCCTCAATTTTTTAGTTTATTTGTTTATACTAAAAAATAAGTTTTCTATATAAATTTAAAAAAACACTTTAAAGGAATATAGCCAAACTGTTTGCGACACCACCGTATTAATTTGAAGCAATAAGTACATATATTTATAATCTGGGAAGGTGGTGTTAAAAATAACTTCTGATGCAACAAATATATAAATGGTCGTGGGAGGAGGTCATTTCAAAGTTCTCGTCATTGTGTGATAAAGAAATATATTGGATTTGCCTAAAGTTAAACACAGGCAACTCAAAATCTATGGAAAGATGATAGCCTTTGATGAGTTAACCTTTATTAGAAAGTCGAGTGAGGTTCCATCATACAAAACTTTTCCTAAGAAAAGGTTTTGATACATTTAATCACAATAATCTGCAGTAATTGCAGCAACGATCCACTGATATTATTTTAAAATACCAAGGCCTAAACCCTCTCTTTACAAGTGGAGTGCATTTTGGACCTCTGCACTTTCTGCCGACGAAAGACGCTGCGTTATTTCTGATGGTGGTTAAATACTCTTTCAACATTCAAAGTGTCCATTGCACCTCTGCCCTTACTGGCCGTTAACAACACACTGCATACCTTTTGACTGCTAAACACTTCCCTAATAGAGTCGCGAGGGTGATCCCTGCAACCCCCACGGCTCACAGGGAATAAAAAAAACTGTTTCGAGTCTCTCGTCGTTGTTTTCGAGTTTTCACTTAGCTGGAAGGGGAAAAAAAAAAGTTCAATACACAATAAAGACCTGGAGGAAATCTTTAAAAGCATACTCTTACAACGTAACTTGTTTTTTTATAACAGGACGACGTTATAAGACAACTACTATCACCTCCTGCATGGTAATTCTTATCTCGAGTCTAAGGCAAGGGTTGGGATCAAATAATTCTACCAGGGGAGTTATAGCCATTATAATTATGATACAGTAGTAGTCAATATATTGACCGCCTCTGTTATATAGTGGTCAAAGACCCTGGCTACAAATGTAGAAGTCTCAGGGTTCGATCCCCGGCAATTCCAGATTTTTCTGTGAAACAGTGGGTCTGAAAAAGTCAACTCAGCCTCATGGGGACAATAGTTTTTCTTAATTTTTTTTTTAGCGCCGCGTCGTAATCCCCTTTCGGGTTATAAGCGAATGGTTTTAAGTATTTGGAAGGTCATATTTATGGAAAGTGTACCCGCATTTTCGTGGAGCGTGTGGAAAACAGTTAGGGAAAAATTACCTTCCGTACATTTGACCGAGATTCGACCCTTGATCTCCCCGTCATAGGCAGTCTAGTCTACTGCGAGAGTAACGCCTTTGACCATATGGCCACCGAAACAGGTTACTAAGGAGATACTTGAATAAGTAGTGGCTCTGATCTAGAAAACTGAGATTAACATTCAAAGGGTTGTTTGTGCCGACCACATTACACCCTTTCTAGCAAATGTCGGGATTATCTTCACTAACATCGGCGGCCACTCGGTCGGTTTATTTGGTTATTTTTTAATCAATAAATATAGGTTATGCTACAATTCATATTTATGAACTATAAAAAAATTTGTTTTCGAATTAAAACTAAATGGATGCAATATTATCGTTTTGGATTCACTCTAAGCCTGCATTACTACCATATCCATCCATATTATCATTGCTGACCACTAAATAAATTATATTTGTATTTTCTAAAAGGCCATTACTGTGAAAATTTGACTTTATGTTAACACTGCGATGTATAGGATTGCTTAGGCATCAATTGTTTTCTACCGGAAGGCTGGTACTGTCATTTGTGGGGCCTCAAAACTGTTACTTTTATTGTTATTATTTTTTTACCTTTGTTGATTTATAGTTGCGGCCCAAGGCGGGAAATTGTACCCGTCAGAATGAATCCAAGTTGACAAACAGCTAATAAATAATTGTAGTTCTTGCGGCAAAGGTCAAAGTGCCACCACTCTCTGCCTCCAAACATTCGGAAGTCTAGGATTGTTAAAAAATAATACCACCTTGTATTCTCAACTGGAAGTTAGGTATTCATACCCAAGTTTGATACAAACTCGTAAGTGATATTTAAACTTATAAATCATTAAAACATCTTTAATTTTGCCTTGCTGTTCTTTCGGGGCTCCACAATTTAAGACCTATTTGAACTATCAATACAGTTGTTTTTGATGAATAGGGGGTGGGGAGGTTACAGGTATAGTATGAAATAAGTGTACCCGAATTTTCATGGAGGATAAGTGGTAAAAATATCTCTGTAATCCCTTCCATGATTCGAACCCATATCTTCCAGTCACCACTGAGACTGACTGAGACTTGTTCCACGTGTCCACTGGTGTGGGTTACATTTAATCTAAGAATATTGTTAACATTTTTATACTATAGAGTAGGATTTACTATCAATATAAATGTATTATACTAAACAAAAATTAGCTTGATCAGCAATGATCGAATAAGTTTTTTGCCGTAATTTAATTCAGAGCTTATTCGTGAATCATTAAGTTTCTCCAGTAGTATATTTATCTTGGATTCACTTTTTCAGTTAGTAAAGTATAATATTTTTGTGGATCTAGTTAAGTTTAAAAAATAAAAAAAACTTTTTCCATACGATCAGGTTTGAAGCAGGCAAGTTTAAGGCTGTAGTTTACCATAACCCAAGAACTACAGGGGGCCCGTTTGAAACTTTCAGTTGAAATTTTTCAAAACTGATATGAATAAGTTGGTGTTCTTTTAGAATGTGTTTGCAAACACACTAATCACTGAGGCTTTGAAATATATATATATATATATATAGACCCTATATATATATAGATAGATAGATAGATAGATAGATAAGGTTAAATTCGATTGGAACTTCTCATTAAGGTTTTAAAATATTCTCTTGTGATACAGATAGGTTAATTTAACACCTAGTTTAGGGCTTATAAAATTAAAAACGATGTTTAAACTGATCAGTAATCATTCATTATTTAAGTAATTTAAACTTATTTCACTAGTGTAGATATATTTCGAGAAAATGTGTTAAACATATACAAATGATGAAAGGGGCTATAAAACGAACCCCATACATAGGTTAGAAGTCATGTCTCAATGTTCTTTCACGGTAAATTAGCATACCACTCATCGATGTTTGCATGCATACATGTGTGTAATGCAACATATGCACCATACGTGTGGTAAGATTCCAGTTCGTATTAACTTATCTGATCCCTTAGAAACTTATTACACGCTTAATATGGGCTCGTAATCCGTCACAGATAAACTAACATTTTATTATTCTTTTGAAAAAAAAAATGAAGATATTATAACTTTATAGCCTACCGATGTAAAGACATTTCGCAGCATAGATACAATCGCGTTAAAAATGAAAGTACTTCCATATGTCATTGTAATTATGGATATATGAAGTCTTTACTATCTTGGACTAGTATACCTTGTTATGTACTATTGTATTATATTTGATTGATCATACCAACCAAATATAATTTTAATCGAGTTGACAACACAGAAAATTCAGGAACGTTGTAATATTTAAGTAGTATTTTTGAAATAAAATAATTATAAAACTAAGGATCTTTATGTGCTAAAATATGTTAATCAAGTAAGATGGCAATTTAATTCAAAGTTTTAAGGTTCGGGTAAAGGGGACGTAAGAAAATACCAGTGTTTTTAAAGTCTTTATAGCAAAACATTTTTTGACCAAATGAATCAATTATTGCTTCACTACAAACACAGTCTAGTTGTCTTTATCTAGTGATATCAACAATTGTTGAATATCTGTAATGAGAAAAGTGGCATTAGATGACAAAACCTTAATTAAAGAGAAAACTTAGTTGAATTCCAGGATACTTTTGAAATATATTAAAGAAAAATGCTGATATTGCCATGGGAAGAAAACTAAACTTTATGTTTGTACTGGAGCAATATTTGATTTATTTTGGCCAAAATAATGTTTTGATATAAAATTTTTAAAAACACCTTTCTCGCCTTTCCAACATTCTCAGATTAAAAGCCCTTATCTGTGATACATTTATTACTTTTTGAACAAAAATTTGTATTAGAGTATTTAACGTGTACTTTCTAAACACATGATTTTATGAGCACACTATTCACGAAATAGCTTAACCCTGGATGGTTCGCCTAATACTACGTACACACCTAGTTATTTACTAATTGAATAGCAGAACGAACTCTTGCATATAGGCTATAACCACAGCCTAATTTTTCAAAGAACAAATTTTTGTGACACACCTGAGCATGAGGAGGTTTTTTCACTTTTTAATTTTTCTAGTGATTTTCTATTTTCAAATTATTACCAAATTTTCACATATAAAAACTTTTTGCTACCCACCAAAATCGGCTTGCCTCAAAATGGTTGCTTCAAATAGTGATAAATGTATCGCACATTAGTGCTTTTGAGCAAACAATGGTAACCCTCCCATTTAGAATGATTCCCTCGAACTTTTGCCTGGGCATCCTTAGGTATCCATTTGTACCTTTCGCAAGTTGGGAAAAGTAAAGAGGCTTAGATCGAGGAGAAAACCATTGGAAGTGACACGATCTCTTTCTAGGTTTCTTCCTTTCTCTTTCTCCTACAATATCTGTTCTCGAGATTAAATTTACTGTGTCTGATATGAATCTAGACATGCGTGTGGGGATGGGAATGTGTGTGTGTACGTTCACAACATTTTGAGGGAATGGCGTTCTTATATATTCCTTCTGTTGCTCTCCTTTCTGTACCTTTTATGATTTTTTTCTTCTTTGTTTATTTTAATCTCTTTGACATTGGCGCTTTACTTTTATGATGCTATGGAACATGATAAACATACAAAAAAGTAAGAGGAAACAGTGTGGCACAAAGTATATGCAATCTAATTTTCAGATTAGTTTTTTGCAGTTTAAAAGATTTTCTTCCTCCCCCTCTCCCGCCCGATTGGTTTATATAGCTTGTTAACAACTTGATGCCACTTTTTCCTAAGCAAATATAAATCTTTTAAAATCATTTTGGGTAATGTTTTAAAAGGGTAGCGTTGATTTAAAAGTTTGGTTACTCTCTTAGTCTCATAGTATGCCTGGTGTAAGATATCTGATTTAGGGGCTTTGGCTATATATATATATAATTTTCAATACTTTATATTATTTTACTGAGCAATCCTGTTGGTACCTTGGGTAGACTATTTTAGTAACTTAATAATTCAAACAATAACCATACGTTATTTTAAAACTAGAGTTAACTACGTTTATTTAAACCATTTTACAATATACAGTAGGCCTCTAATATTATATGTGACTACTTTTACCGTCCTTGTTACTTAACTTTTTTTTAGCTACGCATCTTACTTCCTGTTCAAGCTATACGCATATATGTTGATTACGCTAATGTATCAGGAATGAAAAAGGTTGAATTTAAAGGAAGTGTGTCTGCATTTGCGTGGAAGGATATTCGAAAACCGTTTAGTAAAACATTACCTTCAGTACTCCCAACCAGTATTCGAACCCCGATAACTCCATCATTGGATGTCCTTGTTATGTTTAGAGTGACCCATTAGACCATTAAACCACTGAAGCGTGTCCCTCTAATAGTTTTTGAATTAATTGACAGATCTCAACCAAACTTGGGACACACATTAAAAGCATTCAACAGGACAGGTTTGGTTTTAAATCTTCAATCAATCTACCATTTTATAATCCAGTGGAATGAATAATAATTGGGGACAGTTTGGCATTCTAAGATAATATAAACTATTTGGTTGCATTTATGAAAGTTTCGTGCTGTTAATTTATGAAAATACTTTGTTAAATTTTAATAAAATAATTTTAAAAAATAATAAAAGGGAAGTTATTATTTACATAGAAAAACTATAAAAATAATAGATTACTTAATGCAGGCATCTAGGAATACAAATGGACACTATTGGCGTTTTTTTTACCTATGTTTACCGGTTCAAGGTTTCTAAAACTAAATTAAAGTTAAATCAATTTTATTATATTTATATCACATCCAGTTTACATTTTAGCTAGTATTCCTTGAGTATTCCTTATAACGTAAAAGTTTTATTCCTCTTATATATTTTATTAACATGTAGAAAAGATCGAAATATTTTTGAAAACTAATATTGGCCCATACACACACACACACACACACATATATTATACTATTATAAAACCATATGGCTGACCCACTCACTTGACATTAATGTTTACCCACTTCCAGATGATCTAGAAACTTGAAATTTGGCAAACTTTTAGCTTCTAGCCTGTAACCAACGGTAAAATTACAAAAAGTTGAAAAATTTAATTTTAACCCCCGAAAAAAAATTCGAAGTATCGGAGAAATTTTAAAGTCGATGTGGACCTTTCTTTAGAGGTCTCTTGTGGCTAAACGATATGACCTATCAAAAAACGGTTCTGGAATTACATTAATTTACATCCACTTGCAAAGAAAACTCACTGGGGGTTCGGAGAGTATATATTTACACATATATCAACAATGTATATATATAATCACCATCATCATCATAATCCTCAACAACTGTTTACAGCCTGTGGCTGGGGTCAGTTTAATAAAATGCCTCCATATTCTTCTATCTTTCCACCATTCTTACTCCTATATATGTATATGTATGTGATGTATATTATACATCAACAATACTTGCTATAAAACATTTTTTACAATTATTTATTATTTTTACCACTAGCAACATATTAATGCTCCTGAAAATATTTAGGTCTATGTCTCTTTTGACTAGACGACAAATTAAATGTTCGCGTTTCGAATGTAAATTTAGATAAATAACTAAAATATTAATAATATTAATAATTAGTAATATTAATAATTAGTAATATGCACTCGTAAAACAATATAAAAATTTAAGGTTTTATCTTAGAAATTTATTTTTATTGTCTTAACCAACATCCCCTACCACCCCTTCCCAATTTGACTATTTCTCTTATGAAGACATTTTCTTTTTCCTACCTAAACAAATTACTTCTGGTTCTTGCTTTACTGGGAGGTTAAATATGATTAATTAAATATGTTCTGGCGAGTAAAGAATAGCACCAAGGAAAAAAAGGAAATGGTTTAAAATAAATTGCACACCAATGCATTTCTTGACTTCATTTCCAAAGATTTCCTGTCGTTAAAAATTACCCACACATCTTAAATAACATGATTGCCTCCAATGAAATATTTGTATGAACCTGTTTTTTTTTTTTGTTTTTTTAAGTTTTCATTTGTGTTTAATCACTCCCCGACAGAATGTGACACAATTTATTCTAGAAAGAACTAAAAAAAGAGGGGAATCAACTGCTTAACATTGTTGTTAAATTCGTTTGAAACGGTAAAGGAACGAAGAGGGGTGGCTTCGCAGATTTGTTTGTGTTGTAGAAGAAGAAGAAGAAGATGCATAGTTATACTCGCGGCACTGTCTTGTTGGACTGGTTCTTCTAACAATTCTATTAGGAAAACAGAAAATAGACAGGATGGATCACCTCAAGAAGCGATTCCATTTCTCTGGCAACCCACATTCCGAGCTTGTTGGAATGCCGCCGACTTCTATCTCATTCTCTCAATAGATTTCTGGTCCAGTCAACTCGATTTATCCAAAAAAGTATCATGGCCAATACGATAAAAAAAAACACGTTTCTTGGCATGTGATGCTTGTGTTTTCATTGTTACTTACGTATATTAATAAGTGACCCTTTCTTTTATAAAAATAAATAGTTATCTATTTTGTTACTATAGTCGACAACCACAAAAGTTTCATTTTGTCAAGTTTTATCTATAAATTTAATTTAGCTACATTCGTCAAAAGTTCTATATTTTTAGTATTCTTGCTCTTTGATGATAATATTGAAGTTCAGATACCGTAACTAGGCATTAGGATAAGATACGTGAATTTTAAATACATTTACAATCATTCAGCTCTGGAGATTGATTTAATGGTAGAAACATGGCAGGGATACTACCTGAGCATCTCTAAATGCAAGGTGTAAATTATTATATTAATTACTCGTTCCAAAACCAATATAAATAATTTTGGTGAAACTTAAAATGTAACTCAAACCGGATTGCGAATGATTTATAACTATAACATTTTTTTTTAAGGATTCATCGTGAATTATTGAAAATCCTTTATCCAAATAAGAACCATAGAAGGTTTTATTTACTAGAAATAATCCACACGTACATTCAGTAAATGCATTTGATCATCACTTGGAATCAAACCATGGTCTTGCCACTTAATAGTCAACACCAATATTAGTGTTTTGCTTGAAATTAAATTTACTATATTGTTAACTTTTTATGGTAACCATGGTAGATTTATTATTAATACCCTCCTCTCCTGAAAAAGCATTCAACCAACAGTTTCGTAGGGTTTTTAATAAACCTACATCTACCAGGATAGTATAAAAGGGATGTATAAATCCACCAGCAATAATTGTTTAATTTATTTCAGTGATAACAAGTCCAACGACTATGGAGCATAGACACCCACAAATATAATATGCCAACTTTCTGCAAAAAAATAAAAATAAATAAATGGTCACTTTTCTTTACTTGCGTTGAAGTCTCCTTTGAAACATGAAACTCACCCACTACTTTACTGCAATACTTTTTAATTCATGTATTATTTTATTAAAACGCCGGTATTTATCTGATGAATTGTATTTAAAATAAACATCTTGGGCATTGAGTTGAATGAGGGTTTACAAAGGTAGAGGGTTCTTACATTTTTTTAAACATATATTTTACACCCGTTCAATATACCGGCATTTAGTTTAATTAATATGGTGGTCGAAGAAGGTAGATTTTAGATGACACGATCCCACATTTTCTTGGAGGGGGGAGAGGAAATAGGGTGACTTGGTGGTCTAGGGGTAAGGTGTCAGACTTATGTGCTGAGGGTCCGGGGTTCAATCTTCGGTCCCGGCACAGATTTATATGATTGACAAACCCTTCCTTCACCTCTGACAAGACGTGTATTAATCACAGTTTGTGAATGTGTGGAATGCCAGGCCTCCACCGTTTAGTTTATTTAGACATAGTTAAAATAAAACATTAGTAATACAATCAGTCAATACAATTTAGATAAACAACAAAACAGTTCTTAGAATAATAACCTTAACAAAACAAGTATATTAAACTAAGTGAAAATTGACATCGATGTAGTTAATAAATAAAAAGGAATTGTGAAACAGGAGAATAGAGTTAAGAAGGGTAGCACGTCCCAGTTTTTTTTGAATAGGTACTGGGGTTATGTCTAGGATAATGTTCAGGTTGTCCCTTTTCACTTAGTTGAATATATTTGTTTTGTTAAGGTTATTATTCTAAGAACTGTTTTGTTGTTTATCTAAATTGTATTGACTGATTGTAGTACAAATGTTTTATTTTAACTATGTCTAAATAAACTAAACCTCCACCGTGGTTCGAATTCCACGTTAAACTGTAGGTCTTCCATTTAATCTCACAATTACCCTACCATTACACATTAGTTTAAGTGCGTATAGCTCGAACGGGTAGTAAGACGTGGTGCCAATAATAATAATAATAATAATAATAATAAATAATTTGGGAAAAATGCACCCTCATCACACCAAGCTGGGGCTTCTCTATAGTTAGAGATAGTGCGCCATGTAATGGGGTTCAATAGCTACACATTACACTAGATATGTTTTTTTCATAACGTAATTTTACATTTTCTCTCCAGGCGTGTACTGAATACTTAATACAAACATCCTTCTCCTTCTTCAATTAACAGATTACCTTCATTTTCACATTTAAATTGGTTAAAATACATAATTTGATAAAGGATAGAAAAAAGAGCGAAACTCACAAGTATTACACTGTTTATAAATTGACCTTGAAATATAATTGCACTCTTTTATATAGTAAGATATTACCAATATTAGATATTTCATAATCATTTGTGGTTCTTGGAATTTTATTTAACCTAAATGGAACAGTTTATTAGCTTGGGTTTTCAAAGTATTTATCTTCTGACCAAAAATATTCAAATCACTTCTGCGTAGCTGATCTACCTTTATTTATTACAAATAACCACCTATATCAAGCACTGTTTAAAATGGATATGTACGATGAAATGGCCCATTAAGTTTAAATCATTGAGTATGATGACTAAATAAAAATACACACATTTTCTAGACGCGAAACAATTATTGCCGATGGACAGAGTTTGAGGTATTTTATTTTACTGCTTACTGTCTGGTAGAAAATCAGTACTGCTGGTATATACAGCCTTTTACGAGTAGCTATGCAAAGGTCATAACTCACAGTAAAAAAAGAGAACTCTTTCTAAACTCTCCCCACCCTGACTAATAAAGCACCCCCTCACAAATCACCTACAAAACACCTGTAAACACACCTTATCCCCCACACCCCAACAAAAACGCTCTCATTTCATGATCTCATAAATTCTCGTGTACTGATATAATCAGTCGGTTCAGAAAGTTCATGTTAAATACCTCAAATAAATAAAATGAATACAAATATTTCCGCCTTCGTGGCAAAATGAGCTTCCAGTTTTCAAATAACGGGCTTCCTATTAAAATCAGACTATAGTTTGTTGTGGTCTGGTTCGATTTTTTTTTATTCAAACCATATATTTTCCAATACCGGCTTGCTAGGCCTGTCTTAGCGTCCTTCATATGCCTTATAATATAACTTAAGACTAGGATGGGAACAAAATCCAGCCCCTAACCGTTAATTCATCAATGTGAAAGGGTAATCTCAGAGTTTAACAATGATAATTTTTTAGTCCATACCGGAAATTGAACCTAGGAGCCTTAGCTCATTAAACAGACACGCTACTGACTGAGCTGGGGTGTCGGATTGGTCAAATACAGTATTTTTTTTAAATATAGTCTAAACTGAATATTCTAAAATTATCAATAATTGTTTTAGTCGGTTTTAAGCTTCACAACTACAATTACTATAATTCTGTGTGCGAATATTCCCCTTTAAGTAGGCGATGCTCCCCTTATGTTGCTTTTATATATCAATGGGACGAATTGTAAGTTGTGCAGTAATAATTTTTGACAATCGGTGACACCTTCAATATGAATTAAATGACACACTTAGAGTGTTGGCTACTATACATTTATTTATTATATTTTCTAGAGGGTTCTTATAAACTTTTTATCGACCACCGGACGGCTCTTATATCATTTTTGCAGAGAGTAGAGGTCAACGGATTTGTACATTTCTTTCTCACCTAGTGATGGAGGGTTCCTGTTTGGGGTACCATTTACATGGGCCTTGTTCGTACCATCCCACTCGCGACTTGCGGAGGCGGGTTGGCTCAAGGATGGACAAAATTGACGTTTCTTTATCCATCACTTTGGCAACTACATTTATAGCAACCTTAAAAGTTTGCATGCAAATTAGTTTCTCACTCCTAGCATAGTGTTACCAGTTTTTTCTGCTCACGAGGAGGAGTTGTCACATAGGGGGGTGGGAGGGTAGGGTGTGATTCATACGATGACCACCCACCTGTGGGACACTTCAGTTACCATCCCACAGGGGTAGGTAAATTGTTCGATCTTAGAGTTTTGTGAAGTAAAGGGAGATACGAGTGTTTTATAGTGTTAAAGTGTTTCAAAACTGTAGTTAAAAGCATAGATAACCTCAATAATGTTAAACTACTGTGAAAATAATTATATAATAAAATCATATTTATAATATTATGAGCACCTTTGTGGTCTATTGGTCAGAGTTCTTGATTAAAGATATTAAGCTCCCATGTTCGACTCCCGATGCTTCCAGATTTTTCTTTGTATCTGTGGGTCTGGAATGGGGCTAACTCATCCTCGTAAGGACAATTGAGAAGCTATTTGAAAAAATAAGTACCCCCGGTATATAAAACTGAGCTTAATTACTGGAGGGATCGTTGTGCTGACCACATGAAAACTCCTAGCCACAAATGCTGGCACTATCTTTGCCAACATTCGACGGCCGCTTGGATTGTATAGCCCACTTGCGAGCTGACACCTTGGAGTTTTTTTTACTACTATACTGATTAATACTGGTATAAAATAAAATATCTCTCTGGTAAGGGTAGTCTCTAAAAACTATTACCTCTACTTATTTAGCATTAGATAGTCATAGAATTAAGCTGTAGCCATAGTAGAGCCAAAAGCATCAAGTCAGCGAAGCTCTCTCGGGAATTTGTGTTTGAATCCCGGCTAGATATTTTACCCAGAGACTCTCCATTAATCTTCAAAGAGTTTCGGAATTAATCAAGATAGTTTAACATTCATGGACATTTTAAAATTACATCATCTTATATTTTATAAACGGTTGCAACTGAGGTTACGTTGGTAAACAAATCGCCGTTACTACCCCCACCCTCAACTGTTATGTATAATATTACCCACTTCTACTCTGTACAACTTTCATTGGTGGCCACGAGGACCTAGGCGTCAACCTCGTCTTGTCTAAGTTTACCATTGATGGGGACCGTCGGTGTTTGACTCCTGGATAAGTGAACTGAGGTTTTTTCTTTATTTCCTTAAAACGACAGGGAGGGGGAATTAGGTAGGTCTCCTCTTGATCCTCGCCTCGTTAGTGTAAATAGATAGCATGGATGGTTAGTATGAATCTGTAAAAAAAAAAAAATTGTTAATTCTTTAGAATTGTTTAAAACAGTGGAAAGTACAAGGATTTCCACTATTAATAAACTATCTTGTGCTTGTCCCAAAACATAATGTAACTCTCTTTCTCAATATTTGTATCTATCTCATAATTAGTTTTTAGCCAATGGTTACTGAACTTAGTCAGAGCATTGATGCGGAACAGAGGAGGAAAGAATTTGTTTCTGAAATGCAGACGAAATAAAACATTTCCCCCGCCCCCCCTGTTTCGGACAAATAGCCTAGGATTTATATGAATTAAAAGTACTTAATACATAACCTACATACATACCTAATCACGCCGTTCCCTTATGGCTGTTGTTCTTAACCGGTGTTCCCTGAACTGGTTACGGGTGTTCCGCCGGTGAAAGATGTCACATGACAACAGTTCTGAGTGATGTTGACTACTATTGTTTTTAACAACTGACGACTGATATGCGCGTTGACTTCCAAACCAATAGAATAGAATATTCTTTAAATTGAAAAATGACGCCTGGACACTGGTGTTCCGCAAATTTTTCTTATAACCTAAAGTGTTTCGTGACTTCCAGAAGGTTAAAAACCACTTCCTTAAGGGGTAGGCAATAAATTGTGCATATAGCTCAAAAAAAACAACAGCTCCGCCCTTAATCCATCCTCACTAACTTTCTCCACACTTACCTATCCTTACATACTCATTTCGCTTCAACAACATCCATATATCGAGTCGTACATGCTCTTTTATTCTTAAGAGACTAAATGTGTTTCTTTTCACGCACTCTTCTAAAACATCTAGCCACATCTTACATCGCTTAACACCCCCACATCCCCTTTTCCTTTTTATCCACACATTTTAAAATATAATTAAAAAAAACCCAGAAGAATTGACGTTAATAAATTTGATCAAAATGATTAGCAAGAAAAACGAATAAAACGCTGAAAGGTTATATTCATGATATAGTAATGATAATAATAAATAATACCGTGAGACGCGTAAAGAGTCGTATGTTAGGTAAAATTGAGTGGGGCACAACTCGTCTTGAGGCAGCTCAGCAGTCTGATTACCAGGGCGCAATTAAGAGTGAAGTAGAACAAGCTAACTGAATACAACCCTTACATTAAAATAATCACATTTTAAAGACAGTTTGTGAAGCCTGACTTTAAACGGCTGCAAGTGATTGGTCTGGCTCTATAATACATTCGCCATAGGAGTCTAGGTAAGTGACAGCTAGAAAAATCTACCAGATACACTCTCATGTATCAATCCGCCAAACCAGATGAGTTGTTGTCGCTTTTGGCAGTAAAAACTTTCACAACAAACACTTTGTTTTAATTATGTTTTTTCGGTTAACTGTTTTTACATCTTCTGCTAGCTGTCATTTTACCCCCACTCATATGCCGAATGGACTATATATTATCTGTCACATTGTCTGTCTCATTAAATATTATTGGTACTTGTTGAATAAACTATACAATACACTACTTTTATTTGTTTAAGTTTCCTTTAACATTCGATACTAACATCTATTTTAAACCACTTACGTGGCCAGATTGTCTAACGCGTTACCCTCGCAGTAGACTAGACTGAGTTGACGGGGAGGTTCGATTCTAGGTCGGACATACTGAGGGTGGTTTTTCAAAAGGATTTTCCACCATACCTTCACACAAATACTGTTACATTTATTTTAAATATAGCCTTTCTAATCTCCGAACCATTAGCGTAATTAGTACATAAGCGTATACCCCGAACTGGTAGTAAGACGCGGTTCTAAAAAAACCTCTTTTTTTAAAATTGGATAAGTATCATAAAATAAATCCCGGTCGAAAAACAGATTACTATCCAGTAACTTATATAGGTCTATTTGATACATAAAATATATGTTTATCCTACACCTTAGCTCAGTTGGTAGCGTGTTTGCCTACTGAGCAAAGGGTCCCTGGTTACCATTGATTACCGGGTTTATCCCTTAACATTGATAAATTAACGGCTGTGGACTGGATGTTGTGCTTGTCATAGTCTTAAACTAGATTATAAGATTTATGAAGCTATGACAGGCCTAGCAAGCCGGCACTGAAAATATATGGCTTGAATAAAAAAAAACGACTTAGGCTACAGGCTGGAAATAATAACGGATGCAAAATACAACAAGTATATTTGTATATTTAAATTTCAACTATATCATACTAATATTATAAAGAGGAAAGGTTTGATTTTTTGTTTGTTTGTTTGTTTGTAATGAATAGGCTCCGAAACTACT
>CABEEJ010003470.1:32043-82094 GCA_901482245.1 Timema douglasi | reverse complement strand
CTGGCATTCCCCACATTCACAAGATGTCTTGTCAGAGGTGAAGGAAGGGTTTGGTAATCAGATAAATCTATGCCGGGACCGAGGAGACAAAATAAAAACAATAACAAAAAAAAACATTGATTAAATTGGGGCTTCTCCCGAGCCCTATCTCGGTGGTAAATTAATGACCAGGAAACCAAGTATCGTGTTGTTGAGTTGTTAGTTTCTAAGTCACGAGAGATTTATTGCATTGTTTCAGAAAGTTCACAAATGAAGATAATTGTTTTGAGTTGATTTCGTTAGCTCCGGGGAATTTATTGAGCTGGCTTGTGACACACGCCCCTACCACTTTATTGAAATGCATTCATAATTGTTTGTATGGATATTTCCAATAGAGGTATACATTAACCTATTTATTTTTTTGTATATCCCACCGACCCGATTTTCTCTAACATTCTAAGCTCTGACAATCCTTGCTCCTTTAACTCTTGGATATGAGTATTTACAATTAATGTTAACAATAAATGCAATAGGTTTTTATTAATAAAGGTTATCTTTGAAATATACAGACAATATTATTAATTTCTCTCTAAAGTTTTACTTCTTTATCTATTTGAATAAATCTAATATTTTAATATGCTATTCCACAAAAATGACAACCTGATTAGTGTAAAATTAAACACCTAACAACACGTCTAAATTTATAAAAACAGACATGTTAGCCAACATAAACAATGACTCGTAGCATCTGACAACTTGGCTGTCATCAAAACTATTTTTTTGAGGCGTTTATGATACTGTTTGGTGTTTTGACCTATTTAACTGCATCATAATTTACTATTTAAATATATTTGAAACTTGACAAAAATTTTAATAAACCCTAACTTCACAGTCTTCGTTTCAATTAAACACTTCACAGTACGTCTCCGCGTTTAATGAACGTTGTTTGACCTATTTGACAGTATCGTAATTAGCTATTTAAAAATGTTTGAAGCTTGTATAATTGAATAAACCCCAACCTCCCAGTATTCGTTTCAATGAAGCAGATGACAGTACGTCACCGCGTAATATTGATCCAGAGTGTCAGCTGTTTAGAAAGATTGTGAGCTGTCGCGGGAATATGATAAAAGATAAACAATTGAACGGAGGCATTTAAACTTGACAGTTCGAACGATTTGACATTTGAGAACCTAATTCGCCCCTCCCATCTATGTATCAACTATTTTATGAATTAAACAATATAACACTGCAATCAACCAACACCTAGTTCTAAATAATTGATCTTACCACCTTGTTTACGAACAGGCATTCTCGAATGTCTGATGTCTTCTTTATCACTATTAAAACTCCTGGGTCGTCCGTCCTTCGGACTCCCGGTGTAGCACAACTATTCAAAAATAACAAAACAGCAAACACACCACTCCAAACACTGATATATATTCAAACCGAACAGTATTAGTCTATCACTTTTCACAATCAGTCTGAATCGTTAAGCAGAAGACAAATGATCACCATTGAAACCGTAACACTTCCGAACATAAACATCCACGAACCACAATATGGCGTCGCACAACCTTAGCAGCCGGGATTCCAACTGGCAATTGACCTGATTGGTTGATTTAGATTTCTACGTCACGAGACGTTTCTTCGCCATGGAGGATACAACAGTGCGTCGGTAATAAAAACTTTCTCAGATATAAATGTGTACACAAGTCGACTCCTGAAATTAAAATTGTATATTTAACTATATATTTAATAAATAACTAGGATTTTTATAAAATATAGATGTATCATTGGAAAAATTATTTTTAAAAACCATTTCATCGATAAAACTAACCAAACATTATGAGTTAGCTTAATTTATTATTCTTGTGTTGGTAAAGCTAGAACATAAATATTGGAAGAAATGTTATTTCTAATTTTTATATATTTATTTTAAAACATTAGTACAATCTTTGCGTTATTTCACTAGCACTAACTTAAGGTATTTATATTCTTTTATTTTGCTTCGATTCTAATATTAACTTTATATTTCTAGGTTTCACCGCTAAACTTAACCTAACTTTGTAAAATAAATATTGTTAAATGTGTTTGCCCAACTAACCTAAAGTATTTTTGACTGTTTTGCTGCAAAGTTATGTCATTGCCCTCTCTTTTCAATATTTGTAGTCCACATAAGGATGACTTAAATAAAAAAATCCACTAAAATTTGTTAGTACATATTAAACAAATAATGATTAAATTGTAGCTTGCATATCATAATTAATTCCTAACCTAATACAAACAACATAATTTTAGTGAAAAATTATAATTTTACTTTTAAGTCACCTTTATTTGGTTTAAGGCTAGTAAACTGTGACAGCAAGAGCAATGAAAATAGGCTTACCTTTACAAAAGAAAAATTAAGTCTAGCATTACTGGTTTCCCAGTTAAGCATATTAGGCTTGAAGGGATTTCATTTGAAGCTTACAGAACAAAAAAAAAAATCTTAGAAAAGGTCATCATGATGAAGGGTTTTTGAATTATAGGCACCATGTTTAGACATTGATGGGGTTAGTGAAAACGCATGAGATGGCAACGTGGCAAAATTTTGAAACTCTTAAAAAGGGTACATTTGATATAAACCTACAGTATTGCTACAGATATGGACAAAATAATATTTAAATAATATATTTTTCAAAAGGTTGATACCTATTATGATTTGTATTAATATCTTAGTAAGGGTTTAGGTTTATTTAAGGCAAGTCATTCTAACTGTCAAATTAATTGAAATTCAAGATGAAAATTCAACTTTATAAAATTGAAAGCTGGAAGGCAGATGTGTGTTGGTTCAAAAGCTTATAAATTTTTTAATGTCTAATTGTTGTCCAAAACCAAATAAACACTAGCAAATATGTTAGTCTATACTAAATCATAATATTGCATTCATAATTTTATAACTACAAGTTAATAATTCATACAAATCAGCTTATAGCTTAATCTTCAAAATGCCAACAAAATTTAAGTTAGATTATGAATATTTACATTTTAGGCTTGTATATTTTATATTACTTTGCCACCATTTAATAATAGACCTATAATATTTATACTTAGTGTAGAAAAATAATGAAAATATCTTATTGCTCAAAATAGGGCTGGATGTGGTGTACAAACTAGCAATTATGTGAAATAACAAATGTAAAACTACTTTTATTATTTATCATTTGGCTCATACTAGACAAAGATTTCCAAATTGGCAATAACCAAACCTGAGATAAACTAGTCATTAGTTGTAACCTTAAACTATTGAGATTGATTGGTTCCTAGGCATACCTAGCTATTGACTTTAATCATAATGAGAAATTGATAAAGAGTCAGGATGGATATAGATATCTTCCAACATTAACTGGGGGAGAGAAAGAAAGAAAGTCCCTAAAAACTTTTTTGTTACTTGCTTCCCCCCCTCCCCTCCCCCACCCTCTTTCACAAATAAAGTTCCACTACCTCCTTATAAATAACATTGTTCTTATTTCTTAGTGTTTAAGAGTCTTAACATAAACTTATGATTGTGAAACACCCAACCCACCCCTCCCCTCCTCCAATTAAATTCTCCTTATGTTTGTGCCAAATTTAAAAAAATAGGAAATTATAAATCTATTAAACAGTTACATTCACCCAACTTTTTCCTATAACTTAAATATTTCATTGTAATTTTTTATTTTTCAGATATCTGGAAAATTGACAAAGCACAAGAAGTAACAATGTCACTTCAAAGGAAAACAGGCGACATTCCTACTGACGCTATTTTGTTGGATGAAGAGGGAGCAATTAAATATCAATGGAAAACTATTTGGGGTTGGAAACCGAGAATTGATGTGTAAGTTTTAAATATTCCTTGTCATGCCTTGCTTCGCTGGTAAGCCAGTGGCAGATAAGCCAGGCTCATGCTATAAGTCTTGTCGGGTATGTATTTATTTAAGACCTCACTTTGGGTAGCTTTTATTCTGTCAATGATATAAAACCAAATAGAGGAGTTACTAGTGTATTGGTTTATTGGTTAATTGTTTGTTTTAGCCATTTAGTTTGCAAATTTAAAAAAAATCAACGATTTTTTTTTCTTCCTCTGATAACAATAAATTAATTCATTTTAGGTATTTAACTTGCACTTTAGAAACTGTTATTAAATCACTACATAAGATATCAATGAAATAAACAATAAAACATTCTGTACCGCTACAAAGTAATATTTCAACCAGTGGTACAGATTGGAGTGTTTCCAGAGTAAGAAAAGTTTGTTAAAACTGTAGGTTATTCCGGTGTGGTATGTTCTCAACCATTCAATCCCACTTTGGTCGATCACAAATAATCTCTTCTCTATTTACTTCACAGGGATCGCATTTTGGTTGATACCTGACCAATGGGTATCCTACCAAGCAATTATAACAATTCAGTTTTAAATAACTCTCCCAGCCCTAGCGGAACACTACACGACACACCACCAATTTAAACTAAACTTAAGGTGATAATACATATGCAGCATTCGGAGAATCCACTGTAACGAATGTTTTGTCATTCAATAAATACTTCATAGTGTGGATGAGTTTGTTGCTGTATTTGATGAACATTTATCATATTTCGCCAAACTACAAATATTTCCCGCCGGTTGTTGGTAATCTATCCCACAGCAAAGGACACAAACACTTGCCTTATTTGGATTACACTGCTCTTTTCACACATTTGTGCCAAGGTTTGTGAGTAGTGTCTTGTGTTTATTATGGAAATTGAGTGGTTTATTGACTTGGTCCTGGAATTTTTGGACCTCTTTGAAAAAGAGCCTGTTTAACTTTACCATATGCTACATAAAAATACGAATGAGATAAATCATTGTTGGGAGCATATTCAACACAAAATTAAACATGGATTTGTTCTTTTTAACATTAAAATCATAAAGATTCTTTATGGCAATGTCGGACCTCAGTGTTCTTGGGGTAAAGTACTTACCACAAGACCTGGTGTTGGTGGGTTCAAAATCAGCTGGGGTCGACGGATTTTTCATGAGCGATAAAAATCTTTACCACAACTTTCTTAGGAGGGGAAGTAAACACTTCGGTCTCATGTTGATTGTGGCATGTAAAAGAACCCTGGAAGGTATGTGAAAATACCTCTCCCATCAAAATTGGTAAGCTTTTTCCCTTTTTCTCTCGCTCAGAGAAATTATCAAGTGCCGATATATTCATTTGGTTCAGAAAGTGCACGTTAAATACCTCAATTAAATGAAAAATAAAAATTAAAGCCACTTTCAGAACATTTATAAATAAAGATAAATAAAGTATAAGTGGCTCAAATGCAGAAGTTGTTTACAAGCCATTTCAATTCCGTCCTCCATTGTTAAGCGCAAATGTTTGACATTCCCGACTGCTAACTTCTTGACGCTGAGATTTGACAAATAGCCGCATGTGTTTATACATGTGCTTGTCATTTGACAAACAGTTTGTCAAGTAGTTTGTGGAGAGACAAACATTGGGCACTGAGCAAACGCCACATGTGTAGCGCCAGCGCCGCCTTTATCGACTTTATCATGGCACAGTATAATTAAAAATCGTTTAATGTTATTTAAAGCTCAGGCTTAATATGTGGTAAGATAGTAGGTCTATAAAATAGATTTATTACTCCTAGACTGTACATTTAATAAAACTAACACTTACTGAAACCTGCAACACACTTAACTGTGCTGATGTAACTTAAGTTGAGGATGTAATGAGTGCAAGAAAAGGCCAGTGTTTTTGAAGTTTTTATAATAATACATTTTTTGGCCAAACTAAATGAATTAATGCTTTTGTAAAAAAATTGTTTAACATTTAATTACTAGTTTTATTCACTTATTTTAATATATCAGAACTAATGTAGGAGCTTATTTTCTTTTAATGTTTATTTATGTTCTCTTAAATTCAGATTGAAATTTGAGACTTGGAGGTATAAACAAAAATGTAATTCGTAAAATAATGTATTCGATTCGTCTCTAATTTTTAACCAGAGTATTTTTTTTTATAAACCTACCCACAATTTTTCATGAAAATTAATATTAGAAATCTCTATCCGGTCAAGCTTGTTTCTTAGCTATGATTTTTCACACATAAAATAAAACCATTGACATTAGCTAAAACGTATACATATTTTGTTATAGTTGGCCATTTGTCCATGGCTTCAGTATATTAGCAGGCGCTAGCGGACTTGCAGGAATGTACATCAATTCTCACTATAGAAGTAAATTGAAACTACTAAACTACGGACGAATGTCCACATACTTACCTAACGTTGTGCTCCCAGCCATCATGAGTACCGTAGTTCACCATCAGGTAACACAATACAAGATTATATTTCTTTCATTGTTTTATTTAAAATAATAATTGCCTTTATCTACCTGGCACAGTCAAGGGTACCACTTACCTAAGGTGGGAACTTAGAGAAGACGAATAAAGGCTATTGTTTTTGCACTTTTTATAGCTTTTATTTTTTGGTTAAAATAAATTAAATATTGTTCTAATAGAAATCTACAGTTTAATTTTCTTAACATTATGATGTCAATAGTTGTTGAATATTTGCAACATTAGATGAGAAACTTTTTAAATGAAGAAATAAGGTTGTCATTAAATTCCAGGACATCCTTGACAGATATTCAAAACCTGTTGAGGTCACCGTGTGGAGAAAATTAAACTATAATGTTTGTACTGAAGAAATATTTTATTTATTTTGTCCAAAAAATGCGTTGCTATAAAAATTTCAACAACACTGGCCTTTTCTCGTATCTAGGGACATGAAAAAAGTATTGATACTTTACTAATATTGATAGTTTTATTTCGATACTAGTATTTTTTTACCGATACTTTTACTGATATTATTAATCACATTTCAGTATTGGATCGGTATTGAGACAAACCATTTTTTTTTGTCATCTTCACTCATGTTGGGATTAAATGTTTACTAGGGTGGACTGTGGAGCAAGAACAAATGACACTATTTCTCTTTTTGCATGACAAGCAAGAAGCAACTTTAACATTTAATTTTTTTTAGCTCATCGTAATTAATAGCTGTTCTTTCATCTTTATCTATCAATACAGTCCGACAGGACGAGTGGTGACCAGTCTAATACTCCTTTATCAATGAACACAAGTCACCACAAAATAAACAAAAAGAAGCTTCTCTAAAGCTCATTTAACTCACTCAACTTAAGGGTGCACCAAGCAAATGAAGCAGAAAAGTTTATGTGTGTTGCTTAAGCAGATGAAGCAGGGCAGGGCGTCCATTCTTATATTGTCTGTTAGTAGTTAATAATCTATCTTGATAGAGTACATAAACGATGAATGTAGTTAAAAAAATGGCACCTCCCTGAAGTGAAATATGGAAGTTATTTTAAGAAGTTGAATAGCGAAAAAGAATATTTAAAATTTTATTTTGCAATATTTAAAACTATTCTAATTTCCAGTGTTTTAAATAAATATGAAAATAAATGTATGATACAAAAGTTGAAATTATAATTACTAGATAAAAAAATTTCCAGATTAAAATTTTGATACTGATACTTATTGTTATCGATACTTTTCTTTCGATACTTTTAATGAGTACAGTATCGATACTTGTCTCTTGATACCACATCCCTACTCGCGTCCCCAACATCCCCACCTCAATTGTGCATGTGAATTTGTGCAACACATGAAAACCTCCACTTAGACATGAGCGATCAAGGCAGTCTGTCATCAATCTAGTTTTCAACTATATGCCTTTGATTTGTGTTTAATTTAACCAATTTCCTTCGCTGCTAGACAGCACTTTACAATATAGGCTATTTTGTAGCCCTTTCAAAAATTCCATGCCTTGTCATTGTGGATTATTTATTTCTTTACTCGTCGTCAAGCTGCTTTGACTAATATATTACTATGCTCTGTTCACAGTTGGTAAGCTGTGACATTCTTATTCATAAAACTCCATGTCCTCTGTGTGTAGAAATGAAAGCAGTAGCGCTCCAGTGTTTCTTTGGGACTATCTATCCTTGTATACTCGCACCAGTGTCCACATTTTTGGTAAAGTATTGATTTTATTTATTGAGTGTAAAGGGCACGGGGGAGATTACCGAGCTAAGCATGAATGTCCGCTGGGGACCGTTCTTAAATTATGTAAGTTTTTTTTAAAATTATTTTTGATCCTCCTCTTCTCCCCTTGTAAGGGATTGTCGATCTCAGGTAATTTTTTATGATTTAGTAAATTATATTCTTTTAATGTATTAGTTATATTTAAACATAAGGATTGGTAACAAAGTGTGTGATAATAAATTTTAGAATACTTACAGTAAGTAAATGAAATATAAGTGAAATTTTATAGTTAATTTAATTATCTTCTGACCAAAAAGGTTGTTTTTTAAAATTTTATTTCACCATAAATATGGATACAAAAACACCTTATTTAAGATTGGTTTTGACCCCCCACTCTTCTCCCTTCCTTTGTAAGAAAACATAAGAACATACTGAAACCTTCCTCCACCCCCCACCCCTTTACCCCAAAAACCCTTAGGTAATTTAAGGACAGCCCCTTGTTAATTTAATAAATGCCATTTCTCTATCTCAATTTTTTGTAATCTCTATATTTGGGAAAAAGATTCTTAAACATGCTTTAAATTTTCATTAAGGGCCTATTATTTTTAAACACTATTTGTCAATTAAAAAGGGATGCTTTTAATTTTTTCAGAATATAAGACTATTTTTATTATATTTATTTTATTTATAATGCTCATGTTTCATCAATGGTTATGGAAATGAGATCACAAATGATCTACACACGTGTAGAAGCACCCTTAAGGTGTAGGGAATGCAAGAAAAGGTGAGTGCTTTTCAGTTTTTATTACAAAACATTTTGGTCAAAATAAATAAAATATTCCTTCCATACAAACATAAAGTTTAATTTTATTCCCATGAGGATATCAACAATTGTTTAAGTGTTGCCTGGCGGTCCAAGGGTAAGGTGTCAAAACTTCTGTGCTAGGGGTATGGGGCTCAATCCTCGGTCCCAGCACAGATTTATCTTATCGCCAAACCCTTCCTTCACCTCTGACAAGACGTGTATTACAACTTGTGAATGTGGGGAATGCCAGGCCTCCACAGTGGTTCGGATCCCACGTTAAACTGTAGGTCCTCTATTTCATCTCACAATCACCCTACCATTACACATTAGCGTAAGTGCGTGTATCCCGAACGGGTAGTAAGACGCGGTGCTAATAATAATAACAATTGTTGAACATTAGCATAGTGGCATTAGATAACAAACTTTTTAAATTGAGAAAAAAAGTTGTCTCTAAATTCTAGGACACGCTAAACGGATATTCAATAACTCCTTAATATATAATCCGAATGGGTAGTAAGACGCTGTGCTAAAAAAAACTCTTTTGGTCATCATATGAAGAAAACTAAACTTTGTGTTTGTGCTGAAGTAATATTTTATTTATTTTGACCAACTAACTGTTTTGATACAAAAACTAGAAAAATACTGCCCTTAATTCACTGACTTATTTTTGAAGTTATTCAAGAATGTGTATGCAATCATGTCTAAAGTATTTGGTTTTGAGTGCATTTATTTATAAGTTATCAAGATTATAATCTTTATTTTTCACTTTTTGATGATTCAACATTTATGATTTAATTCAAACTTTTCCCAGGCATCCAAACTCACAATTAAAACATGATATTTATTATATACTATACTGTAATTGATGTGTTAATAACAACTAACTCGGTCTCTAAACACTGAAAAAATCTTAAATAGTAGGCCTACCAAAAATATCCAAATAAAATGATCAGATAAAGATAAATAGTACACCAAGATTATATTAAGGATATTAAATGGCTGAATCTAAATGAAACTACAAAAATCTAATAATGGGTGTTAATAAAAACTATCCAGTCCTCAAATTTTGCATTTTTGTTTTTCAATTACTGAAATTACAGAGCTAGGAATTGAGGTATCGAAAATCATGATATTTAGATTGATTCTTTCAATTCCCATGAGAATCGAGTTTGACATCTCTATTTTATACATTTTTGATCAATTTTTGACATATAGATAAGTGCAGCCATCAACCTATACATCCCGACTAAGCAAAAAGACCTATAATTTAATTTTATGTTTACAATAGAATATATCTATAACCTGGTTTTATTAGGACATTCATTTTGAAAGGCCTTATTTCGTACAAGACTTTCCAGATTGGACTTCCTACAAAAAATCAGGGCATATTCTATACAGACAAAACAAATCACACCTTTGACAATGATGTATCTGTAATTATAGTTCGCATCTCATTACGCCACCTATCGAATGCCCTCTCTGGTACATGAACCAAGAGCTATACTGGCATTGTGGAAGAAGTTTACTCGACCAATACAAAGCAAGCTGTTCACAATATTGATGCTTCAAGCAGTGGTTGCTATGTCTATTACGTACTTTGAATTCGAGTCGGTAGATACAGTGAATAGCAAACTCATACAATTAGAGAAGGAATATGATGGAAGCATAGAAGTGTCGAAAATACAGAAGTAAAAAAAAAAAATCTGAACTTCTTTATAAAGTGTGAAAATATAGTCTGTAATAGTAAATATTATCTTTTTTTATATGTAAAAAAGTGTGAGACATTAGGTGAGTATTAAATTGTATAAATAAAATTATAATTGTTGATGTAATGTTTTTGTTTGTTTTGTTCTTTACCCTTTATTGACTACAAAAGATGATTGTTTCCAATAAATATCAAATTATATCATATTGTTATGAAAAAACAAGGGGGAAAATGACACCAAACAGCCATACAGTATTTAATAAACTTAGAAAGAGTACTTACCAGAAAAATCTACAACTCAACTTCACATTTAAAACAATACCTTACAGTTTTGATATATATTTCAGAACTGTAAGGTGTTGTACTAAACCCACTATTCCATTAACACTGATTAGTGTATATAAACTAATATGTATAAATATATTCACATTTTCTAAAATCCTTTGCATACATCACATTTAAAAAAAATAGTGTTTGGAACAAATGTAAATATACCCTCGCCTGATTTTTGGTAGGAAGAACAGTGTATTGGCAGTTACTAAATCATTCATTCTTAATATAGTCATACATCAAGTCATATTATATGCAGCTGTCACTTTTGATAGATACTATCAATATTTATAAAACAACACAAATAATATGGTAAAATGTTATCATTGTTTACCACCAAAAAAATGTTTGAATTTTATAAACTATTTTTCCAACCAAACTACAAACAGTTAATGAGGTCTGTGGTCTTGAGGAAAAATGTTCGCCTCAGGACTCGATGTTTGGGAGTTCAAACCCATCCGGGGTCAACATATTTTTCTTGAGCAATAAATATCCATAGCACACCTTCTTTCGGAGGGGATGTACAGCCAATGTTGATTGTGGCATGTAAAAGAACCTCGGAAGGTGTGAAAATATCGTTCTTAGCTAAATTGGTAGGCCCTCATGCTCTTGCTCATTCTCATGTGCTGATATAATCAGTCTGTTCAGAAAGTGCACCTTAAATACCTCAAATAAATAAATGTTAATGAGAGTAGGAGCAGTGGATGCAGATCTTACTGACCCATACGCTGGCCCTGCGACATTCTAAATCGTAACCTTAACATGCTTGTAAATTGAAAGATAATAAATAGGCTCAGGGGGTATGTGATTTAGTTTTATTAATCATAATATGTTTTCTAACCTCTTTGATTTATTTTGAGCAGTGTGTTCTTCATAACATACGAGAGACAATAATGAGCAGGGGTCGTTTAAACTTGTGCATCCGAGTATTTTGGGAGAAATTAAATAGCTATCTAGGTGCTTCACATAACACACGTAAATGTTTAAGTCAAAGGCTTCACAACATGAAGTGTGATAAATTAATGTAGATTTTGATATGAGGCCATGGACTTATTTACCCCTTTCCTCCCCTCGGTCACAGCTTTATTTATCTTGGGCTTTATTAAAATTTGGAATTACCATTTTTACTATATTAGTAAGATTTTTTTAAAGAAGAGCCTGTTAGGGGCCATGCATCTGAAGGAAGTTCAAGAAATCCTGGTATAAGACATCAATATTATATTAGACCAAATTTCTGGTGGCACGAATACCATAGTTGAATGTCAGTCAGGTGTACTTATGGTTGTTTTTATCAAATGTTTTCCTAATCAACCGAAACGTAAATATCTGACCTAATCCTCACCCCGATAGTGCATGGGTAGTATGATGCGGTTTACAAAAATAAGTGATTAAAAAAACTTGTATTTATTTATTTTAGATGCAAAGTTTTTCTTTAAAATTCAATAGTCAAATTTGTAGTTTAGGAGGCCATATGCAATAATGATGCTAAGCACGACCGAAGTATTATTATTATTAGCACCGCGTCTTACTACCCGTTCGGGTTATACGCACTTACGCTAATGTGTAATGGTAGGGTGATTGTGAGATGAAATGGAGAACCTACAGTTTAACGTGGAATCCGAACCACGGTGGAGGCCTGGCATTCTCTACATTCACAAGATGTCTTGTCAGAGGTGAAGGAAGGGTTTGGTAATCAGATAAATCTGTGCCGGGACCTGGGATTGAACCCCGGCCGCCAGCACATAAGTCTGACACCTTACCCCTAGACCGCCAGGTCACCCACGATCGAAGTACATGTAAATTAGAAGACATGTTGATTTGCTTGCTAGGACGATCGAGCCGTATTTGCCTCATATTTTGGTTACATTTCCTCATGGTGGCGCAGTGGGCATGGACTATAGAAAGAGATAACACATATTTTGATATTTCTTGGTTTTCAGAACAGACTATCTATATTTACATAAGCCAACTACTCAATATAACCCACCTTGGTGGCGTAGTTGGCTAACGCGCTTGTCGTGTTGAGTTCGACTGCCGAGGACGGGCAGATCGAGGTTTGAATCTCGGTCGGGTGAACTGGGGGTGGTTTTTCCTAAATGGTTTTCTCACTCTCCCTCCACGCAAATGCGGGTTCATTTCCTCTAATTCAACCTTCCCAATTCCTAATCCATTAGAGTAATTAGTACTTAAAACGTATAACCTGAACGGGTAGTAAGACGCGGTGCTAAATATACTCAATATAGATGGTAGTAGTATAACAGATCCAAATGAAAGGCTTATGAAATTATATACTGATCAAACAACCAAGTCTTTTGGAAATTACCTTTCGAAGTTTGCCTGTTTATTTCTTCCCATCTTATTTTCTTTACTTAGCCGGCAGTCTCAACTTTGGTTTTTATAATCATATTCTTGATTTGATCAAATAAATAGATTCACTTTCCTATGCTGAAAACCTTGTTTTTCAACCTTTTAACAAAATCTTTGTTCGTTTATGATCGGTTTTGTAAATGGGGCTTTAGAGATGAAAATACAAACACATTTATTGTCAAAAGTTTTATTTGGTATAACTTTTATAATTTTACCTAGTTACGAATAGCATTTGCTGCAATTGAAAAATAATAGTTTTATATAAAACTTCTAAATATTTGTTCTATGTTAATCATACAACTGCCACACATCAATTATATTTAGCACATTTCAAATAATTCCTGTAATCATGGAAAAAACAAAGGTTGATTTTTTTTCTAAATATATAACTGGGAAAAAATTAAAAAATACAAACCTCTACTTTATAATGCTACCTCTTTGATACTATTACTACTATACATCCATTTATTTCGGAAGCTAATACATCTACATTTAAGTGGTGCAAATGAAAATTGTTATAACTAATATTAACTGTGAACATAATCATTAAAAAGGTGCAAAGAAAGAGTCCATTTTACAACGCCAAGCCATATTAACTATAGTCGGTACCATATAATAGTATCAGCATCAATACTAGGAAATAACATACTTTATTAAAGATAAAATGAAAAGTTTTTCATCAAAATATATATATATATATATATATATACAAAGACAACATTGAATAAGCTTGAAATAATTTATTTTATAAGAGGCTGACATTGCTGGTGATGCAATGTTAAAAAGGCATTACAAAATGTTCACTTTGCCACACAACTGTTGACCTGTAGTTATTTAATAACATTTATTCAATATGTATTCACATGTTCACTGAAAAACAAGCGTAGAACCAAAACGGGGGCCACGTGAAGAGCTCTCTTATCAATCATAAGACTTTGCCTCATAGGCACAAGCTGTTTTGATAAAGTTCAACTAATACCTACTTCGTCCGGCACCGGAGAACCAATCAAATCTCAAATGCTGTAGAGTTAGAAGTAAGCAAAGAGCTTCATTGGCTGTTGTGTGGAGCTTTGAAATAACCCGCTAATGGAAAGCATGTCTATCAATGTATGTGCCACGACACAGCATAAGAATTTGAAAACGTCCGTGACATTTATTTAAAATATGTTTATCTACTAGAAAATCAAATATGTTGATAACCAGCTGTTTTAAGTTTGCGTATATTTTATGTAAATTGTAAAAAAGATAAATATCAATTTTGAACCAAATCTTTAGTAATTTTTAAAATACTTCAAGTTATATAAAAAAAAGTAATCAGTAAACCAACCTTAAACCAATTTTTTTGCTGAAAACCAAATATAAAGTTTTAGTTTTCATCTCTTAACACTTCACAGATAAAAGTTTTCAAACAAAATGGTTAAAGTGACATTTAAAAAAAAAATTGAATTGTCAACAATCACTCATCAGTATACTAAACAAATTTTTACCTAAAAACCAAGTCTAGAATAGCAGATTCTGTTGTTTTTTTCGATGAATGTGTTAATCAAGCTTTATGCTTGGTGCTAATAAAACTCATCTTAATGACAAAATGTTGGATATGAACAATAATTAACCTTACTAAGTGTGGTATTGATAGGTAAAGTTGTCCTACAGAGCACTTTTGATGAATGTAATGTATAAATGTTCCAGCACACATGTTAAGGATCAAGAGTGTTAGATTATATTATCAGAATTTTTTGTATTTATGGAGAAAAAAACTCAGCTAACATAAAGGAACATGGAATCCACTTACATAAAGATAGCTAGTGTAAAATAAAAATAAAAAAAACTCGGGAGTGAAGCACAGCCAATGAGTTTGAAAACGAATCACGTTCACAAAAAATATATCTCTTGCAGTTAAGGATGATAAGTTGAACAGTTGAAACTCATTATTCCGGCATTCCATGGTTTGGCACATTTTGAACCGGCTGCCATTAGTTTGGGGGACAGCCACTGTTAGTAGTACAGATGTTTACATCTGCAGCGAAATGTTTTAGTTATGTACTCTTGTTTTGGTTTGTATTCCAGATCTAAAGTTGTAATAGAGTTGTAAATGTTGTTTTATTATTTCCGGTTTCAATCTTTACTATACCTTTTATGATATAGCAATAAGTAAGTAGAGTGATATGATAAGCCTAGAGCATGGCTGGGCATAAGGGATAAAGGGTTCTTAGGAGTCGAATTCTGTGGTCCGGTACATCTCAGGTACCAAGGATGTCGGACTAAAGAGTTTTAACTGTATTTTTAATGAAAACTTGTGGTGTAGCTACAATATTTATATTGTAAGAAGCCACAATACCTTGTTCATGGTGTCTTACTGAACTAGACCAATTAAATTTCTGAATTTTCCCCTGATTTCCCCTAATAATTTCCTAAAATTCTTGACTAAAAATTATGTCACATCCTTCTAACTACCCCTCTCCCACCCTCCACCCCCTCATTTTTCTATTTGGTAATTTTTTTTTATGAATAATAATAATAAGTTTTTTAATAAGATTTTTTTTTAAATTTGTATTAACATTGTTTACTGATTTAATGATTATTACATTTTATATGTTAAGTAAAGAAAAACATTTTCCCGGATTTTTATTGTAATTTACCCAAATCCCGACTTATTCCCAGGTCACTTCGGATTCCCAGCTAATTCTCGTTTTCCCTGATGGTAGACACCCTACTTTTCGATTGTGAGATGTTAATTATACCAAATAGGATATATTTAGACCGTAAACAATCGCAACCCAAACAACCGTTTTAACATTTCTCACAATATGATTGGCTGGCACGAACATGTACATTTAACTTAATGTAACATGAAAGTTCTCCATTTGACAAGTACAGAATGTAAAATATCTTGGAAGTGTGATTGAGAAGAAAGGTGTAAGTAGTGAGGATCTAATGAGAAGAGGACAGTAGAGAGAGTTGTTCTATAGGTACTTAAGAAACCTGCTATGGAGAAAAGAAGTGCCCTGGAAGTGTTGTAGAGGGCGTACTTTGTACCCATTGTCGCACATGCATCAGAAACGGCGACATTGAATTTAAGAGAGACTAGGAAAGTCAAGGCCGTGATAATAAATTTTGTGAGGAGCATGTTAGTTGTTAGGAGGATAAACACGATAAGGAATGAAGTTATCCATAAAAGAGTGGGGGTACAGGGAGTACATGAGAAAGTAGAGAAAGGAAGAGTGAGATGGTATGGGAATGTAATGAAAATTGATTTTCTTTAGTTCTAATCAGGGGTTTGAAATGGAACCCGAAACAAGAACCAAAATTAAGTTATTTTTAAGGAAGCGGAACCCTAAAAATAAATTGCCCATGAACCAGAATTGGAATCAATATGTTATATATATTTAGGTACATAAATTCATTTTTATAATTGCATTTTGAAGTACTCTAATTTTCTTATTCTCAATATTTTTTTGTCAAAGCCAGATGTATAATTTTTAATTTGTTGTAAATAATTTTTTAATCTATTTTTCCAGTTACAAATTTTATATCGGTAGGATAGCAATTAAAAAACGAATATTAAAAGAACCTAAACTTATTAAGAACCAGAACTTTTATTTTCCTCAAACTGGAACAAAGACTAGAACATTATAATGTTTACTGGAAGAAATTAAACAAGAACTAAAACCAAGAAGTATTTTGGCCCGACTCCCTGGTTATAATCACACCACTTAACCGTGGATTGGGATGATGGTCAACTTAATGTTCACATAACATAGTTTGGGTTTAGGATTTGATCATTAATATTAATATTATAATTAGGTGTTTTGTCTTACAACAGGTCCATTCCTTTAGTGAACTTAAGATCGCCAATGCGCCCTGAACTCTGCCTACTCAAACTTCCTGAATTTTCTTCTTTCCTTAAAGTCATTGAATGACACAAGGCTTCACTTATGTAAAGGTAACTAAAATTTTAAAAAAGATTCATGTATAACCAATAATTGTGTACTGTGTGAAGACATTGCTCTCAAAAATGAAACTCTAGCTTTAAGTACTTTTTATGGAAGCTTCGCAGACACACAAAAGAAAATGTTAGAAACAATGTTTTTATGGCGCTTGTGAGGTGCGACAAATGAACTACATCAAAGAACATGTCTGNAAAAAAAAAAAAAAATCAAATAAATAAGATACTAAATTACTTAACGTGAAAGTTAACTCATGTAAAATTCTTTTTATGTTATGAACATCACATCAACTTTTAGTCCAGTGCATTGTAATGGCTGGGCACCATGCTAATTTACCCAGGCCACGACACCAACTACCTCAAAAAAATAAAAAAAATAATAATAAAGAGACCTGGTAGATCTTCTGCCTCAAGCTATAATTCTCACTTAATAAAGCAATAGTTTTACATTTTAAAATGTGTTGATAAACAAAACTAATTCAATTTTAGTGCCTCTCAGAGATGTGTTAAGTTTATACAAATCTACACACTTTGATTGTCATGTGGTAACAATTTGACTGTGATAAGCTGATTATACAGAGTGCTTTACATTTTTTTCCTTTAATCCTGCACTACTTACACGGAGACTTGGAATAGACATTTACACACTTTTTTTTTTTAAAAAAAAACTTTACCATTATATATCTTTAAAAAATATGTGGCCTAGGAAAGATAATTTTTATTTGGACTAGTAACTTGATGGTAGTATAGAATGACCCAGCTTGCATTACAAGATGTTAAGTGAATATTAAGTTTTTCATGATCCCAGCATTAATTCAATCATCAACATGAACAGTTTAGAGCCACTGACGAGGTCTGTTGATAATAACATATCCTCTCCTCCACCATGACACAATCAATTCAATGAAACACCTTAACCTTTTCCTTAGCATGGGTGTTCACTGGTGTTAACGTGAATCGTTGTTCATTTGTAATAAGTTATTGTAATGCCATCAATCAATGAACCAATGTACTTTTAGCCAGTCTAAATACTTCATATTGAAGCAAATAGATGGAGCTATCAGTCCAATGTCATACTATAATCATGAATAAAGTAATAAATGAAAAAATAAATGAGTAGCAAACATATTTTTCAGATAAGTGTAAAAATGGCTGCCTGGCCCACGCAGATAGCTGCACTACACGCGCGACAGGGAATGGGTTATAATATAGCAGTTAAAGAAACAAATCCCCACAGCAATGAACAATAAACAATAAGTTTATGATCTTGGATACAATTTATGTTCTGATAAACACCAGTAAATGTGTTCTAATAAAGTTATTTGAATTCAGTTGACAGTTTTACAAAATGCTTTATTTATACCTTTACCCACACTTACTAGAGCCCAATTCACAGCCAACTTGCTCAAGATAAACAATTCGGCATGTAGTGTAATTGAATAGTACAACACAAACGAGACTTTGTTATAAAACAATTTATTTTGTTTGTTTGTTTTTTAAAAAAAGAAAAAATAGCTTTAAATTTGTAAGAACATAGGTTACTTTAGTTTTTAGATGACTAAAATAGTTTTGTTTTATTAGGCCCTATCAAAATTAGATTTAACACACATTCACAAAAAGAAATTGTCCTGTAAATTAGTGTTAAAATGTTGTGTTAATGTACTAGAAACTCGTTTATCAGAATTGAACGGACCATATTCAATCTGGATGTTTGAAATTTCAAATAATCAGTAATTTTGGGAATTTTTTCAGTTAAAGATATTTACAAGATGCATGTCGCAGAAACGGCACATTTATTTACAGTGTGTGGAATATGGTGATATTTTTATTATAAATAAAAAATAAGACTGACTTCTTAAAAAAAATTAATGAACAGATTTTGTTTGAGATTTGATGATCGCTTGCAGGCCGAGACCTGTTAACAGTAATTGTGTCGCTGCAGGACATGATTGTAATTGGAGATTTTAACTTTATTTTGGTATAAAGGATAATCTGGATAAACCATAGTTACCAATTATCAAGATTTAGATAAACAGGTTTCTGATTTACTTTGCATTGTTACTATACATTGTGAAAAACATCTCACCTTCATTTTAACTCAATGTTCTTATTTTAACAAAGTAGCTACCAGGAAAATATTAACTAGCTTAAAGAGAAATTTAATTTTAAATTATTTTTTTGTGAAAATATAAACATAACCACAAAAAAAAGTGTAGCAAAACATGTGTTTCTTAAAATTTTCATTAAAATACTTGGCCTATTATTTCTTTAAATGATTTAACATTAGCAGCAATTTTTTTAAATGATTAAAGATCAATATGAAATATATATATATGATTTAAAATAGATTTGGATGTGTTTTCAAGGTTGGTATGCACCTAAAAAAAGGTCAGAGAATTTTTATATGGTTTTGCAATAATATATTTTTAAAATTCTAAGTTTATTATTTATATATTCAATCCATGTGACTTTTAAAGCGCACTGGTCTAATAATTAGTCTTGAAACTAGAGAGGGATAAAATCGTTATCACAAATTTCAAATTTAAAAAAAACATGAATAAAAAAATCTAATAGTGTAATAGTAGCTAAATGTTAGAATTTTTTGATAAAAAAATATGTGTGTGTGTGAGTAATCAAAAATTCGAGTACGAGCAGAGTTTTAGTAGGTACTCAAACACGAAAAATTCAACTACTCGGAATTTTCAATTTATTTTTCCTCGAAAATTCCTAGTTTGATTAGTTTTATTCAATTTTAAGATATAATTTCATAGCCCTAGAATTCCTCAAATATTTCCTGTTATCCAATTAAAACAAAATTCTAAAAATATATGTTTATACCTTTTCATGGTTTATGTGTGAATCTATTAAAGAAATTCAACTGGAAAGATTTCTTGTACAAATAATCTTCTACACTAATAAAAAAAATGTATGATTTCATTCAAACTAAGACTTGAAATGCCTACTCGCACACTCCTAATAAAAATGCATTGCTTATAACATTTATATATTCAGTTAAGTATTAAATTAATATCTGGAGTTTGGTTGTTAAGTTTCCCCCAATATTAAATTCAATCCTTGACTATCCTTAAGGATTTGGGCGGGCCAAGTGTTCTGAACCAATATCAGAGCTTAATGACAAATTCCAAGTAAACATTTTGGGGGTGGGGGGGATGAAAAAAACTTTTTTTTTTTTTCAAATCTTAAACCCCCAATATTAAATTCAATCCTTGACTATCCTTAAGGATATGGGCGGGCCAAGTGTCCACTCCCTACATTAATTAAGTCTTGTGTCAAGCCTTCAATAGAAAATAATGAAAGTAACATTTTTTGATCCAGAAAATCAAGAAAGATCAAAGAATTTTAAAACTTAAAAGTAATAGTGGCCTAATATGAATTTATATTATAAATAAATCACCCACATTTTAACATATTTTTTAGAGATATTTATAAACACCGAATACATTGTAAAATATGATCCATCCAAATTTTTTTCCTTTTAGGTTTTAACAATAGTCAACTCAAATTTCGGATATGGTCTTGGAACACGCAAAATTTGCCAAAGAATGTTTCTAAAAGTTTTCAAGCTATTGATTAGCTAAACAAATTAAAATAGAACATTTTAATAATAAACTGGTTAGTTATATTTTTATAATTACTCGAAAACTTCTTTTAGGTTTATTAACATGAAATAAAAACATTTACCAAAGCCTTAAATACCCCCCTTTTTTTTAACACAATAACAAATCATGCTTTTTTAATGTACTGCATAATTTATATATTGTCAGTGAGGGTTTTTTCAAACAACTAAAACCTAGCATGGTTATTAGATTTAATTCATAATATATTTCAAAATCATTAAAAAATAGTTTTCAAAGATGCAGAATGATGGAAGAAAAACATGTTGCACCACTTTTATTTTTCACACTATATTATAATTCATGTTTTTTTTAAACAACCTTAAAATGTACCCATTAACATTTAACATGAACTTAATGTTAACCGCTTAAACCTTATTAAGGCCGCCTTGATTTCAACATTTTAACAAAAAAAGATCTTTATTTTAATGAAATGTTTGTTTAGTTGTTTTATTTTTCTTTAAAACTATAATGACAATTGAGATATATTATAATGTAACAATATAACTAGAGTAAAAATATTCCCAGTTGTTAAGAATAATTTTCTATTTAGTCAGTTTTTTTTAATTATATTTGAATTTAGTCCCCTAAGGATACGCCCAAAAGCTTAATCTTTACTACAAGTACCAATTAATAAATTTTCATAAATATATTTGACTAAAGATTTTTTCCCCCCCTTTTTATTTTTGAGATCGACATACTGCTCATTAGAAGAAGAAAAAAAAAATCAACAAAGCAAATTACAAACATTTAATGAACCAGTAGTATGTTGAGATCTCCATTGGTTTAGACATGTGACAAAAACTGCCCATGAAAAAACTCAAAATAATATCGCGAAAATGTTCAAACATAGCATATAACACTCCTTTAGTAACATCCCTTCCATGGTGAAATTCAACTTAACATAAGATAAAGGGGAGAGGGGTTAAACCCATCTAGTATAAAAATAAAACATGTTTCTTGATTAATTCACAAAATATCAAATTGAAATCCAAGCAGCTGCCATTAAAAATATATTCTAATAATTATTGTCAAAATAAAAAATCATATAAGCTCGATTATTTTTTAAATATCAGAAGTAAAGATATGTCTTGATCCAATATTGAAATTGTTAAAAGCACATTCAAAATTACATAAATGTGAGTGTAACCGATTTTGAGGGGGGGAAAAAACAAGTGGGAAGACCTAGAAACAGATGGAAGGATAACATTAAAATGGACCTGAAAGAAAGAGAGAGAATAAGGTCGACTGGATAGAAATAGTTTAAGATAGGTGGCATGCTTTTGTAAGTGCGACAACGAACTTTCAAGTTTTTAATGTCACTAAGTAAACAACTATGAGGGGAGCTTATCACATTTTTTTAACAGCTGGTCTTACTACTTGTTCAGGTTATATATGCAGACGGTAATAAGCTAGAGATAAGGAAGGTTGGATTTAGAGGAAGTGTACCCACATTTGTGTGAAGAATGGAAAACAATTTTGGATAAGTACACTCGACTGAACTTTGAATCTCGATCTCCTTGAAAATGGCTGGCAGTCAGTCTTAATACGAGAAAGACGCCTTACACCATGCGGGCACTGTAGCAGGTCATAACACACTTCACTTCTCTAGTTTTTATTTTATAACATTAAAAATTGAATCGCCCGTTCGGCAATAGCTAGAGGCGTGCAAAAAGGAATTTTTCACCTTCGGTCAAGTTTGAATGAAAACCTCAAGTTTTAGTATAGTAGTATATTAGCTTTATGAATATTAAAAATTTTATTTCTATTATAGGTCAAATATTATTATTATTATTATTAGCACCGCGTCTTACTGCCCGTTTGGGTTGTACACACTTACGCTAATGTGTAATCGTAGGATGATTGTGAGATGAAATGGAGGACCTACAGTTTAACTTGGGATCCGAACCACGGTGGAGGCCTGGCATTCCACATATTCACAAGCTGTGATTAATACACGTCTTGTCAGAGGTGAAGGAAGGGTTTGGTAATCAGATAAATCTTTGCCGGGACCGAGGATTGAACCGCGGACCC
Organism: Timema douglasi; assembly: GCA_901482245.1. Taxonomy (NCBI): domain Eukaryota; kingdom Metazoa; phylum Arthropoda; class Insecta; order Phasmatodea; family Timematidae; genus Timema; species Timema douglasi. Next base: position 59,227 of record CABEEJ010003470.1, on the reverse strand, counting down.
CCAGCACAGAAGTCTGACACCTTACCCCTACACCACCAGGTCACCATTATAGACTCAACTTATTAATAGACGAGAGTTGTACTTAGCAAATTCCTAAGGAAGAGATAATGCCCAGAGACGCAGAAAGCTTATGCAAGGGGTACTCCACTGGAATGAACTCATAGCCTTCTTAATTATCTGGAACAGGAAGACGACATACTCCTATCCGACAGACTGATGTTACAAAAAATAGGAACACAAATAGCGGAAAAAGGAAGCAGCTGCAATGACGTGGAAGACTAATACAAACTTTTTAAGTGATATGTCCATTTTGAGTATACTGTACATTGATTTAAAGTGTTTTTTTCTTATTATCTCAGTTAGTAAAGTATAATGACGTCTTCACAAATAGAATCACGATAGGTGAGTACTAGTTCGAATTTAATGTGCTACAATCTCTTGTTTTACAAAACATGCGGATTATACGCCATTTTGGGTTATCCGCAGAACTCGTCCCTCCATTACCACAGATAATCGAGAGTTAGCTGAACTTCAAGATAGCACTTGGTTAAAAAACAAAATAAGTCCTATCCATCTCCTGTTGTGAGACTTCGACACGACTCACCAGAAATAAGAGCTATTCCTCTTAAATAAAAAAAAGACAAATTGTAGAATCATCTTTTTTAATATCTGAATCAGAAAGTAGGGGTGTGCGGGATTCCCACGGGAAAAAATATTTCTCGTTCCCGACCTGATTGGCTGCAACATTCTGTAATCACAAAAGTTTTGAGAATTGCTTTTTTTCCATATTTGATTTACTTTTCAAACTTGTTTTTCATGTTTTCTATTATTTAAATATAAATATTGTCAGTGTTTTAAGATACGTGATATTATCAAACACGGAAATAAATGGGTTTAAATGTTTAATTTCCGTTCTCGTCTCATTGTAAGGGATTCTAAAATTCTCGTTCCGATCTCATCTCGAGCCAAAAAAGTCAATCTCACACACCCATACGAGAGAGTCATTATTCCAAAGGTGATGTGTGCTCAGACACAGGAAGAGGGTAGGTAGGTAAGCTAAACTGTATCGTTTATACAAATGTGTTGAATGAACCCAGGTGGCGGAACATCATTTGGAAAAGGAGATTATAAAAGTTAAAAAATAAATAATTGTAACCAATTTAAAGGATGTGTCTCAATCCTGGCAAATATTCGAAAAATGAATGCCCCTACAAATTATCTCAAGAGGTCCACGTCTGGGAACATTTAAAAAAAGTAAACTCCTCTCCCAGATATTTGGAGTGGTCCTAACTATCTATTAAATTTCCAACAGACAACAAAATTTAAGCACTTTTCACGGGTTATCCTCCGAGCCACAAAATTCAAGCATATTCCTCTGTTAGTGTTTAATGTTGATTAAAATGAATCCAACCATTTGACAACTTTCTTTCCCCCCTTTCGATTTATAAACTACCAGTATAACTTTTTTAAGTTAACAAATTAACAAAAGCCACTGTTAGCTCTTTTTTTTTATTAAGTTAGAGTAATGTGCCTTTATGATAATTCCATGTGAATCAAGACAATATAAAAAAAAAAAAACTGGAGGAAAAGTAAAACACCACAAAAGTATAACAAATGGAAACAAATATTTAAAACTTAATAGACCCCTGCACTACAGTAAGTTCGACTAGCGAGAAAAATGAACAAAGCATAGGGGGTGTTTGAGATTACCAGAGGTAAAACCTGTCTTCTGAGCCGATAGTTGGAACAGGTCTGCTTGTATAATCTGAAATTACAGGAAAATTCGAGAAACAATCTTATTTTTTATTTTATAATTTTAGATAAAAATGTAAATAAAACTTTGTACCCTCTTCAAACCCAGAACAAAGTTTAAACCATTATTTTTAACTGCCAATATTGGCCATTTGCAAAATGTCATATTACCTAACTAATATATTTTACTTTAGTTCTAACATAGCTTTAATACATTGACAAAATGGTAATGGAAGAAAACTATTCAATCTCAAAATTAAACAAATCTATTTTTAAAGTAAGCTTTTATTATTTAAGACTAAAATCAGCTATAGTTTAATGCAGTGGTTTCCAACATTTTGCCGGATTTGAATCCAATTTTTTCTCTCGACTATCATCTTGACACTTTGACAACTTACAAGCGTTCAAACTCATGTTTTTAATATCCCCGCCCCCCAACCGAGTCTTACTACCTGTCTAGGCTCTCCTCCACATTTTAGCCACACAAGTGGGGGTAGGTAAAATAGTGAATAAATGTACTCTTATTTGCATGAAGGGGGAAACCTGTTAGGAAAAATTACACCCAGTACACCTGGACAAAATTCAAATCAGCGCCCACTCCAACACACTTTTGTTTATCGACAAACCAAAACCAAACAAATGTGACATTAAACTTATGTGCTCACCAACGCTAGTTATAATTACTATAAATTGTCTGTCTATATAATGATTTTATAACGCGACTAATATGTAAAAGAGAATCAACAAGCCTGAGAAGAAGCTGAGGTAGAGGAATTTTTGGACATTATACTAGTAGCAGCACAGGTAGGGATATGGTATCGAAAGAAAAGTATCGATACTGTACCCATTAAAAGTAGCGGAAGAAAAATATCGATAATGTACAAGTATCGAAAGATAAGTATCAATAACAGTAAATATCGGTATCAAAATTTTAATCTGGAAAAATATTTATTTTTAATCTAGTAATTTACAGAAGGGGTAGTTGACTGGTTGCCACTCGCCTCGTCAAACATCAGGTTGTATTGATAAATGAAAATGAAAGAAGAGCTATAAATCATGATGAGCTAAAAGAGATTGAATGATAGCGTTGCTTCTTGCTCCTCATGCATTAAATGAGTAAATAGTGTAATATGTCCTTCCTCCACAGTCTACTCTAGTGAACATTTACAGTAGGGCCCCACTCTTACGGCGGGTAAGGTTCCAAGGCCCCGCTGTAAAGCGGAAATCGTTGTAAGGCCGGACATAACTTTTTTTAGACTTGAAATGCATATAAAACCCTAATAACATGTTTATACTATTATAAATTTCTCTCTCTTACACAATAGTGTGCAGATGACATCTTGAAGATCGCCGTATTAGCAGAACGCCGTAAAGTGAAACAATGTAAAGTGGGGCCCTAATGTAATCAAAGTATGACCGAAGATAACAGAAAAGTTCTTTCTTTCGATTCCAATCTGCCACTGAGTACTAATATCACTAAAAGCATCGAGTATTATTATTAGCACCGCGTCTTACTACCTATTCAGGTTATACACACTTACGCTAATGTGTAATGGTAGGGTGATTGCGAGATGAAATGGAGGACCTACAGTTTAATGTGGGATCCGAACCACGGTGGAGGCCTGGCATTCCTCACATTCACAAGTTGTGATTAATACACGTCTTGTCAGAGTTGAAGGAAAAAAGCATCGAGAAAAAAATAATAATAGCATCGAAAGAAAAAGATCAATATTAGAAAAGGATCGATACTTTTTCACATCCTTAGGCACAAGGCTGTCACAGTAAACTAGGTCAGTATGAAACCGAAGGCGAGCTAGCCAAGTAGAGCTTAAGGAGTAACGTGACAGTTTTTCATTTTAGTCATTTCTATTTCTATTTGAACTTTGCACCTTCCTATAATCATTAAAATCATTAGAAAAAGTGAATATAAAAGCTATAATACCCTAACAAGCATAGCGACCATATCCTAAACACACCGCGACTTCATGCTGGAAACCACTGGTTCTATTCAACCTTTTAACTCTAGCGTCATTACTTTGTCTTTACCTTACAGGAAAAGGAATATAAAAACACCTTATAAAATATGTGAGAATTAAATTTTCTGGGACTAAACATGAATTAGGGGGATGTGAAATTTCTCGCTAACCGAATCAAAAATGTCAGTCTTAAATAGCCTTATCAGAGCACAAGCGATTTTTCAACAATGTGGAATCATGTAAACAATTAGCAAGAGAATATTTAACCATAGTTAGTCTTCTCTCTACTAGCTTCCAACTTTGATACAGTTGGATATGAGTATATCTGTCAATTGGCAGACACCAAACTCAATACGCTAACGTAACATTTATAGTGCAAACAGACCGACGAGTGACTTGATATTGTATATTGGGCAGCAAACAATAAACATGACGTTATGTCTATATCATTGGGTTTGAAACTTTATGAACTATCACATAAGTGAGAAGCAAGCTATATTATGTGATAATGATTAGAATTACAATTTTACATTAAAACACATTAGCACTAAAGCTAATTCCACTGCCATTAAACAAAACACAGTGTAACAAAATAATATATTTATTCATCAGCATTGATGAATTGTGCAGGAGTCTTATATAACATGATGTGTTGCCATTATAGTGTTGTTCGAATCGACTGTTCAGAACAGCTTTGCCCCTTTGAGTAAAACTCTTTAGAGTGGGTTGCATATTGAGAAAATATCCTGTTCATTTTTTGATTGTAACCTTTGAAGCCTAAAGTTTTCTGATAAGTGTGTAGACCTTGCCCTTTCGTCCTTGTTTTAATTTTTAATTTAATACAACCATTTAGCACAATTTTTCCTTTTTTTTAAAATAAGTAAAGTGAAGACTAAAACAGTGTCTGTAATAAAATTTTGATACTGCAACAAACTGCTACCGCGACAAAATATCAGTACTAAAGACAGTGACTGCAAGTCACGGTAAATAATCATAGGTATAAATCACCAAAATTGAAAAATCACTCTTTCACCCATCCCTAATCCAAACAATATATTGTTATTTGCTTTTGGAAAAAATAAGTTAGTTTATATTATTTAATAATGACACTAAATTATGTTATATTTTTGTGATGACATTTGTCAAGAATAACTTAAATATGCAGAAAAAAAACTAGCACTAATGAAGATAAATTCAATCAAATTTCCCATTACAAAATCAAAATATGTGCGATTTTCAGGCTTCTTTTCCCTCTTCAGTTCCAAACTTAGAAGACGGGAGCAGAAAAGTACATAAGGAGCTATTAGGAACAAGCGCTGCGAACATGGCTTATGTTTTAAATACATGTAACATAAAGTGATTTTTTTTTACTTAATTTATTGATTTTCATTCATTTTTATTTTATTTTTAGAACCTGCTCCACTACCCGGTAAAAAATACTACTACCAAACCAAACTTACACAATAAGAAACTATGTATCCAGTGCTTGAAACTAGTGCTTCAACAGCAAGTCTACCCACATTTGTTTTGATTGAATTCAAAATTGAGTACATTAGTGTTTATTCAGTGTGTTTTTGGTTTTATTTATGGCAATAATGCCGACATATTAAAACTTTGTGTTTTAATGTGTGTGTGACATTTTTCTACTATATAAGACAATCGGAAGATGTCTGGACAATCAGTTCAAATAATTGATCATAACTAGCAGATGAGTGGATAGATGATTTGCAATTGTTAGCCCAGTCCTAACTTGTATGCATATATATGTGCTTCTTGACTAATAATAACTATGTTACACATGGCTTGTCATATTTTATCAGGATAAGACAAAATAGTAATTTGAATTCTAAAAGCACATTCATGAAATAAGAAAACCATATTTTAAAAGAGTCATCTTATGGTGAAATTACTACATTTAAGATATATAATGACGGAAAGAATAACTTTTTCAAAAATTTGTTTTTATAAAAATGGGATTTCAAACGAAGATCGTAAGCAATTGTAATTACAATAACCAGCTCTTTTTTTTAATGTAATTTGAACAGCTATGTTATGGTCTATTAGATATGCAATCAAACTGTATGCAGGAAGATAAGTCAATCATTTTGATGTTATAATTATATTGTTCCTCCTAAAACTCCCATTTCACAGAAATATATATTTCTTAGCGGAGATTGTCAAAACGATTCTGGCAGGACTATTCCGTTTCAAGGAATTTCCTCGGATGAGGTTCGGAACACACTTATACTCATTTTGTCCCAAACATAAAGTAACTGCTAACCAGTTTAGAATCTTAAAAAACCATTAGATGCCTTGGATACCGAGAGCAGTACCAAATCGTCTTATATGGATGCCTTTTAAGTCGGTGATTCTAGAATTCTTTCAAAAATGAAATTAATCGCAAGAGAAAAAAAATGGCTCAGGTTTCTAAAAGAGACGTGTCACTTTCTCTTTCTGATTTGTTGGTGGGTGTAATGTCCCACAAACCCTGCAGAGGCACTCGGCACGTCTTGTTGGTTTCTGAGGGGGTGAGGAGGGGGCTGAGCAAGGGGCAAATGGTACACACCGGCAGGCGGAGGAGCCTGGTCCCACCAGTGGACCACCGAGGCAGGCGGAGGCAACTGATGAAGGGGAGGCTGACCATGGTGATTGACAATGTACGGCTGATGGATGTAGGACGTGGACGCTGGCGGGGCGGCGTATGACGCTGGCGGCTGCTGTTGTTGCAAGACTATAGTGGGGGGCGGCGGCGCAAGCGGATGAGGATTAGGGGGGGCCAAAGCCCTACACCCCGGGGCCGGCTACTGCGGGCGGGCCCCACAGTATCTGCTAGCACCGCCGATTACGCCAGTGGTTCAAATAGTCTTGGTAGCTAACGGAGATCTTCTCACTCTGGTACCGGGTCAGTTTGATGGCACGCCGGGTATCGGGGGTCACAGAACCTTTGTAGCCACCTTTGCGTAGCAAAGAGTCGATAGTTTGAATCTGGTCCCAGCCTAGCAAATACAATCATTATGTCAAAATATGCTATCAGTAGTAAAAAATAAAAATAAGCCGTCAATAAACACGAATAATTTATAAGTAGGGTACAGGATAGGGACGTGTGAAACTCGAAAATTCAAGAAAAAAATAATCTCAATCTTGTCTCAAAAGTTAAAAAATGAATCTTGAAAATTCGAGAAATCAAAACGAATAATTGGCCTAAGAAATTATAAAACCAAACCAAGAATTTATTATTTCCAATAATACTGTAATATTTCTAAAAATAAGCCACATACCCTCTCCCACCCCTCCCCATTTAAAATGAATATTAGGGATCTCAAGTGTTTGAAAGAAATATATATACACAAGACAATCTAAATCAAGCTCCAGCTCAAACGTCAAAAAGAAATTCTATAAACTATATAATATTTACTTTAATAAACATAATGTAATTTTTTTTACTTTCGTGTTTGTTTACATTCTTGTCTCAAACCGAAAAAATGTTTCTCGCACATCCCTAATATAGGAGTTTCAAATCCTTTGGACTATTCAAGAAAGTTTCAGATTCAATAATAAAAAATAATTAATAACCAGGCCCTAACCAGTAATTTAGAACTTAACAAATGTATGAATGTTATAATGAGTGCGCGCACAGCTCTATCAAGTAGTAAGACACGACGCTATATATATACACTCAGCACCACATCTTAATACCCGTTCGTGTTATACGCTAAAGTACTATTTATGCAAACGGGTTAGGAATCAGGAAGGTTGAATATAGAATATGTGAACCCACATTTGCATGAAAGGCGAGTGGAAAATTAGGAAAGCTACCTCCATTTCACCCAATCACGATATTGACCTCTATCTCCCCGTCCTCAGCAGTCTCAACTCGACACGAAACTAGTGCATTAGCAAACTATGCCACCTAGGCAGGTACATAATAGATAATGAACGAATTATAATAAAGAAATATCTAGTTACTATTTCTATTAAACTATAATATTTATATCTACTCCTATGTTCATAATTTTTTCGAAGATTCGAATAAAGATTTGAGTTCCAGATAAGTAAAATAGTGGATTCAACACAACTCTATTCAAAGTAAATGCTACTCTATAATATTGATTACTCAGGCCTAATTTAGTGTTCTAGTCCAGCAGCAGGAATATATATATAATACAATGTGTATAATAATCCCGCGACAACCAAATACATGGATATTACCAACATTATTCTTTAAACAAAAGTGTTTGTGAATAAAACATCAATAAATTTAATATTTGCTCACATTAATTTTAATATGTAGGCCTACAATATTATCCAAAAATCTGTACAGAAAAAAAAAGTTCAAGACTTCAGACTAAATTTTTAGGAGGTTTATTTAAACTTCCTATAGTTTTTGAAAAGTGCACATCTTAAGCTAGATTTTTCCCTTTAATCAACCTAGTAAGGCCAAATTAAAGAAAAGTAATCACAAAGAAGATTAATTTTTTTTTTTTCAAATGACTAAATTTTTTTTTAACAATCTATTCTTTATTTACTTGTGCTTTAAAGTAAAGTAAAACATATTTCAAAATTGTTTGAGGGACAAAGCTTGGATTTTACAAAACTGAACATAGCAGCGTTGAACTAACATAATATTGAATATGCAAACCCAAACATTGATTGCCTCAATATTAAATTTCATGTGAGTGAATGTCTATATCGGTTTATTATTTCATATTTTCTAGTCTTCAGTAAGCTTGGATATGCCATTACGTCAACCCCACAATCGAGTCGTTCTGACAGAGCGGCTGCAGTCTGTTGGTTAAGAGAGTGCCAACATCTGCGGATAAAAGGCGTCATGTGGTCAGCACAACGGACCCTCTGATCTTTATACAGAGTTTACTAGATTGGAGCCACTACTTTTTCATCATAGGTGCTTATTTGTCCTCACAAGGCTTAGTTGACCCCGTTACAGACCCGCTGCTTCATAAAAAGTCTGGAAGTGCCAGGGATTGAACCCGAGAGCTCTGGATCTGTAGCCAAGAAATTTGACCACTAGACCACAGAGACGGTCAATATATAAATCAACATTGTCTTTAAATCTGGCATTTCCAGCAGTAATATTTTTACAATATCAGTATTTAAGAACTGAAATACACAAACATTCGGTGAAAGTACATTACAATGAATTACTTCTCATGTTAATATCAACATTTGATGAATATCTGTCGTAAGCATTGTGGCAATCTATGACAAACTTTTTAAACAAAGAGAAAAAGTTGTCATTAAATTCCAGGACACCCTTGGGAGATATTCAACAACAATTGAAAATTAAATTCTATGTTTGTACTGGATCAATATTTTATTTATTTTGGCCAAAAAAAAAGTTTTGTCACAAAATTTTTTAAAAACACTGGCCTTTCCTCCGCCTCCCTTTCTATTCCACCTTAAAGAGCTAATATGATATGTGGAAATAGTAAAATATACAAAACAAAAGGTATGAAATGGCATTCTAACTAATAAGCTTGAAGCAAATTTTATTAATTAAATAAAAAAACTGACCGCCTCTGTGGTCAAGTGGTCAGAGTGTCTCGCTGCAAATCCAGAGGTCCAGGGTTCGTTTCCCGGCGCTTTCAGATTCTTCTGTGAAGCAATGAGTCTGGAATGGGGTCAAACTCAGCCTTGTGAGATTAAGTGAGGAGCTAATTAAATAAATAAGTAGCATCTTGAGGCTAGAAAACTGAGATTATGGCCAGTGCGATTGTTGTATTGACCACATAACACCCTCCATCCACAAATATTGGAACTATCGTCAGATAATATAGCTGAACAGGTATACAATGTAAACATAGAAATGTTTCAATTAACCTTGCTCAGGAGCCACTTCTGGTAGGTAAGTGGCTGTGCGCTTGCTTCCCTTATCGTTGTGGAACTCAATGCGGATCCCGTGGACACCAACTTCCCAGTCAAGATAGTCCGAGCCGTCCTCAAAATGTCTCAGGATGGACACGGACACGTGCAGTTTGGAAAACTCCTCTCGAGTGATCGGACTGAATCTTGAGTCTTTGAAGGCGCTTTCGCAAAACAACAAACCTTGGGTTAGTACTATAAATTGTGGGTAAAGCAGTCATTTTTATAAATTACTCAGTAAGCATTATTTCTTCTTATCATTTTATATAAAAAAAATAGAACAACTTTTTCTTTAACAGGTAGATGAACACACAAATGTTGGATAGCGTATATATGTCATATATTTTGTGAAAGGCATGATGTCATATTTTAAAATTGTAATAAAAAATATCACTTAATAATATTCATTTTGTCACCGCATATTATTACCAGTTCAGGTTATATGTCTATTAGCTATTCTTATGTGCTAGGTATGTGAAAGGTTGAATGTATAGAGAGTGTGCCTGCATTTGCATGGATGAAGAGTGGAAAAACATTTAGGGGAAACCATCCTCAGTCTACCCGACCGGGATAACAAAACTCAATCTTCCCGTCTTCGGCAGTTTAGCCTATTTCAAGAATGTACTAAGAACCATGCCCTTGGAGGCAACAAAGGTGAATGTCTTGTCTTGGCTAGTTTCCCAGTGACAAGGAAGTAAGAGTTTGAATCTCAGTTGGGTGTACCGGAGCAGTTTTTCCTTGGCCAAATTTGACGCTAATTTCTTATTTAAAAATTCCTGTGTAGTTTACAAAGTTTTACAAAATGAATTCCCATTTTTCCAGACAAATTAAGTTAGGGTATAAGAAAGTTAAATTTAATCATTAGTGAAACTATCTACTGTAATGCCATGTAACTGGTGATTAGTATCTCATGGGGGAAAATTTAATATAGTTGTTAAGTAATTCTATGTTTCAGGCATACATATTCTTTATTATTTCTTAAAACATTCTTTTTAAGCATCGCGGTTTAGGCATATTACCCAAAATCCGTCGACCCCAGCTGGGTGATTATTTAAATTTTTTTCTTATACAAAAAGGTCTGTTTTTAATAAATTTTACAAGTAAATGCCCAGAATTCACATATATGCTAGGTTTTTATAGTTGTTTTTTGTAAACATTTTCTGTTTTTCCTTTTTTATTCAGACATATCTAAAATCCTGTGTTATCTATATATTACAGACACATGGCAACCGTATAATGATTTCCCACTTTCCCTCCACTAATTGCGAGCACACTTCAAATTATGAAAACAATAAAAAAAAGCTTTAATTAACTAATTTAAAAATTTACTACATTAAATTCTGTGTTATTTCAAACGTTTAACACAAGGTTTATTAACAATTGAATACAAACGGAAGCGATGAGACATTCAGCTCAGAGAATAAACATATCTACAATAAATAGCATGGTGAAAGAATTGATAAAGTAGAAAAATAATATAGGAACACACCAATGAGTACAGTACAATACAGTACATACTCACGCTCATATATGCTCTTTTATTCTTAAAACTCTTAATGTCTTTTTCACAAATTCGTTTACCACATTTAGACATTTCTTACCCATGCCTACGACTTCCTCTTGACCCACACACTCTACCTTCATATATTTGCTTTGTCACTCGATCAACACTCATCCTATCAACATGCCCAAAACAACGTAAAAAAGAACTACTGCTATTTTCCCTGGTTTCTATTAAAATCTTTACACAATGAATTATTAAAGAAAAATATTGACAAAATAACATGAAGAAGAAATAAAACTAACAATTTACACTGGGTTTATGCTCATCGCAAAAAATATATCTAAAATATTAATGATTTTTTTTTAAATTTTGCCTTTTGTTCAATAGCACCAAATTCCTTTACTTTTTCGGGTTTTCCCGGCTTTCCAAAACTTGTTACAAAAAACAGAACCCCATAAAATATACCACATTATTTAATGCCTCCTCTACACATTTGGCGAGCAACTCTAAGGACGAGCATATATACAGTGTGTCTTTGCTCAGAACTCTCTCGTAAACACTCGGTGAGTGCTGAGCGCCATTCACCGTTGTGTCAGTTTATTTTTTACCTGAATCTAAGGACCTGAGCGAGAGCACTCCTCTAAGAAATTGAACTTAACTTGAATGATTCGTGATGCCGGCATTCGGCGAAAAATTCAGAGACATTTGTTTAAATATGTAGTGGAGAAAAATAATAGGAAAAACCACAAACCTGTTAATTTAACGAAAGAATTTAGCTCTATTGATGTGTCACACAGACCTATTAGAGGCCAAATATCTTACATATATGAAGTGTAAAGGGGAAAAAGAAGGTAGGTATAATTTAACTCAAATTCAGTTAGTGCCGACATCTGTTGGACAATTATAAAACCTTTTTAATGCACTTAAGGTTATGGTTAAAAGGGGGTAAAAAAGTATTTACTGGGGTTTGAGAAATAAAAGTTGTTGTAATAGAAAATGTTTACAGGCCTAATGTGACTTTCCCTCTTTTTCCCTAGTGCCCTTCATATACTATTGTTTTAACAATAATTTTAAATAAACTCTTGAACAAAGTATTAAAAGCTTGAGCTTAATAATTAATACACATGTGCTCAAAATAAAATGTAATAGCGGCCTGCTGCCTGATTGGATTATCCACAACTTATATCGTAATGGTAATTTTAAAACACAGGGTGAGAAAAATAAATGCTACTGCATTCAACTGTAGAGAAAATGTAAAAGCCATCAAGTTAAAATTAAAATAAGGTGTAACATTCCCTATCGAATCGGAGCTGAGTGGAAAAAGACTCAACCTTACCGGTTTTAAACATGCATTGCCGTATATTTATTTCAAACGTTGATGTGTGCACAAAAAAACAGATGGACAAGGAAAGGAGCATTTTTTTTAGAGCCACTCCTAGTCGTCCGATAACCGGTTGAAGAGTTCGGCTCACCTAGTGACCGCATACTCTCGCAATCCACAGTGGAGGTTCATTGCGTTAAAAGTTCCTATACAGCCTCGTAACCTCCTATCCTTGCCAATCTTCCATGTCACAAACAGTGGGCTGAAAAAGTGATTCAATCAATTAAAAGGTGGCTTTATTTGTTTTCCCTTTTATATATCTAATAACATAAATTATCAAACTATCTTAAAAAAACAGTTTATTTTATCTCAAATTGCCTATACGTTGTATTAAAATTTCAAGAGCAATCGATTTAGATTCAAATTTTAAAAAACAATTCTGCATACGCAAGAATCGACTGTGCCTAGCCATGAAATCATTCATATTATAATTAAATATGTATTTTAAGTTTCAAGAGTATTTCAATGGTACAGCCTAGTTTTTATAGGAAGGACTCTTATGTGACATCTAGAAAAGTTACTAGATCTACTTTCACATATTCACACAAGTAGATTAATGTGATCTGAAGCAGTCACTTTTGTTAGTACTAATACCTCTCAAATATTATTATTATTAGCAGCGTGTCTTACTACCCATTCGGGCTATACGCACTTACGCTAATGTGTAATGGTAGGGTGATTGTGAGATGAAATGGAGGACCTACAGTTCCACACATTCACAAGTTGTGATTAATACACGTCTTGTCAGAGGTAAAGGAAGGGTTTGGCAATCAGATAAATCTGTGCCGGGATCCCAACAGATAAAAAATTACAAACAAAACTATTAGAATTTTATTAGAATTCCTAGTCAGTTTTATTAGTAATATAAAAATAAATTTTTCAGTTATTCATAAGGACGCTTTTTATAGTTGGGCCTAACATTTTAGATTGACATAAATAAATAAACCAAATAAGACATATATCTAGCATGCCAAATTTTGGTGACTTTCAATCAATGGTGATGTTTAATAGTGGGCTTCCTATAAAAATCAGGGTATAGGGCCAACATTAAGTTATACCGAGTTAATTTTAAGTGGGGTTATTTAAAAATAACTCATAATATAATTATGCCCAGGACCTTAAATTAACTCTAGGGCTAATCACAAACACAATTTGTACTGATAATAAGTCAAGACAACAATTTCCAAACCTATGATAAAACTAATAAGCCTAGCCATTAACAAGAAAAGTAGTAGGCCTACATTACCGTTGTTAAGCGCTAGTACGTGACCTAACCTCTTAGTTCCAAAGAAAATTGGGAATAAGGATTATTTTATTTAAATAAGAGCTAACATTATTTTGTTTTGATTGAATGCTCAATTAGTGTTAATTTGAATTAGTGGTCTCGAGTCCTTGACGAATTATACACTTTGACCCACTTTCTTCTTTATAGGAAATGCCATGGTCATTAAATACACAAAGACTTTGTAGCATTCAGAAAACTATAAAATCATTAGATACAATTGCAATGTATTATATGTCTTTGTATTAATTAAAAACACCCCATATGTTTACTTTAAACAAAATCGATTGATTCACATCACGCACACGCAATGAAATTTGATAGGAAAAAAAATTACTCACTATGGATCGTTGCAGAAGTTCGGAATTTTTGGTGGGTCCAGGCTATGTAGGTGACAATATAAAACATCGAAACAGAAAAAACACATTTCTGGGTGCGCAACCATTCCGTTTCGCACTCCATTAGATATTATAGAAGTCCCATTACATGTTATACTTGTCGAATTATTTAGCTTTTGTTTCTTTGTCCCACAACATCCAGCGGCCATCTTTCCCGACATAGTAACAATAGAAAAAATTAAAGCTGTTCGGTTTTTGGGGAGAAAGTATAACCAACCTACCAAGGAAAATAGCTAAGAGGCTGAGAAAATTAAATACACTAAACGTAGCTCGTGAAAATATTAGAAAGAGAGCGCTAATTTAAAAATAATTATTTAGAAATTAATTTAGTTTAGAGAACCAGTGGACAAGTTTGGAGTTTTATTGAAATTTTTAAGTTAATTTAATGTAATCTGTTGAATTAACATTATCTTTACTTAAATTTGATTAGGGTGGATTCATTATCTAGTAGGATTATAGTAGGGAACACCTTTTATAAAATACTAATACTTTCTTTTTTGCGGTTAGGATTTATTAGTAAAGCTAGTGTTTTTCATAATTGTTGATATTATCTGTGATATAGTGTTCATTTTTTTAAAGTGATAAAATCGTTCCTTCCTATAATCATATTGAAATCGAGTACGATCATATAATGCTACTTATGTTAAACAACCAAATAAACGAGAAAACACATTTTGCATATAATATTTTTTAAAAGCATGTTTCAAAACTATCTACACAATATTATTAAACTGCAGCCTATCTATTTTTATTTCCTTTTACACTATCAAAAGGTGACAAGTAAATTATTTTCAGTTTGCTCACAATAGTACAACAAATTTTGAATGGAATAAAAAATATAGTATCATAATAACTATTTTAATAAATTTCAAGTATTTTACTATAAAACACTCATACAAACATTTTACTTCAACTAGACAATCTACAAACTTTCATAATGAAAATAAAAATAATTAACAGCAACAATTTACTTGAATCAACTAAAATTACTTAACACACTAACTCTCTATAATTATAGAAACTGTAAAGTTCATAGCCGGTAGAACTTAAGCTCGCTAGTCCGACACACCACTTCCTTTAAATATAAATCATCCTACCATCAACGGACAAGAAGTCTTGTATCTTCGGGACCCCCAATTAAAATGTTGTGTACACACCCAGGGGCGCTAAAACGTTTATTGTCCCGGGGGGTTTGGAGGGGCAAAAGCAACATGAAATTATGTTCAGCCGTCAAGTTTAAAAGGACTATTTAAGCTTTGGCGAACTTATTTTAAGAATTTTAGCTCTCAATTTTCCTTTCACCAAGTAGCGAGGCGGTTCGTCTCGAATTTCAAAACTGGGCATACATTATGTCAGCTAGGTAAAAAAAACTTAGTTTTGATGGTGTGGACAACTCATGTTACAAAGAATTTATGGCTTACAGTCACTGGATATATACTGGAAGAGGCGTAATGACTTAGTAACTAGGTATATCCTGGCAGAGGAGTGATGGACTACAGTCACTAGGTATATCCTGGCAAATGAGTGATGGCTTACAGTTGCTAGATAAATCCTGGTAAAGGAGCGATGGTTTACAGTAGCTAGATATTCCCTGGCCGAGGAGAGATGGCTTACAGCAGATAAATATTCCCTGGGCGAGGAGTGATGGCTTACAGCAAATAGATATTCCCTGGGCGAGGAGTGATGGCTTACAGTCATTTGATATACCCTGGTAGAGAATTGGTGCCCTACCGTTAATACAAATTAAAATTTTTCTGAAAAAAGGCAGTTCATAGTTAAAATATTTATTTTATTTCAAAGCCACTATACGCTTACACTAATGTCATATGTGTCGAAATAAAACAATTGAACATATAAGCATGGCGGTCATTACGTAAACGGTATATACAGTACACTTTACATGTATATTTAGAAATAAAAACACATTTGATTAATAATAGTATGTGCTTTAGCCTCTTTTTCATTAAAATATAAGTGTTTTAGCTTGACACATTAAATATGTTGTAAATCAAATTACACCAAATTTTATTTTTGTGGGACATCTGGTTTAATGGTAAAAAAGAGAATATCAAAGCGAAGGATGGAAATTAAGTTTGTAGTAAAAAGACTGCAAGAGGCGCAAAGAAAAAACTAGAGGACAAATAACATAAGGTGTGCAAGTGAGAGGAGAAGACTGGAAGCAAATATATATATTATTATTATTATTATTATTATTATTACCACCACGTCTTACTACCCGTTCGGTTCATACGCACTTACGCTAATATGTTATGGTAGGGTGATTGTGAAATGAAATGGAGGACCTCCAGTTTAATGTGGGATTCGAACCACGGTGGAGGCATGGCATTCCCAACATTCACAAGTTGTGATTAATATACGTCTTTTCAGAGGTGAAAGAAGTATTTGGCAATCAGATAAATCTGTGCCGGGACCGAGGATTGAGCCCCGGACCCCAGCACAGAAGTCTGACACCTTACCCCTAGACCACCAGGTCCCCTGGAAGCAAATAAAAGAGGAAAAATGGTGGAGTGCTAGAGGAAGATGGAGGTATTTTAATAAACTGACCTGGCAACAGGCTTGAAACCGTTGATGATAATGATGATGATGATGATTTGGTCCGATAAGTTAAAACGTAATAATATGGACTGTAAATATTTACATAGCTCTTATTCTGGCTAATTATATCATGGGAATATAATGATAGGTTATAAAATATAATACATGAATGAAGGTCTTAAAAGAAAGGATATTATGTAAAAATATGACAATGGATTAATTGTTATTAAATATAATAGTTTTCACATAATGAATCATCCGAGAAATGGATATGTATTCACGTACACCTTCTCACTTATGCCATTTTTTAGTAGTCGAAATTTGTATTGAGAATCGACCATTTATGGTAACAATCTCTCCTTGTAAAACCTAAGAAATGAAAACCAACTGTTCAATCAAATTAAATGTTCCTAACTTAAAATATTAGATACAGCCCATTTAATATCGAGTGTTTTTTTAATTAACAAGCAGCCCATTCCTTCTAGTGACATCAAAAGCATTTTTACGCTATTAGCAACATAATAATAATATTTAGCACCACGTCTTACTACCCGTTCGGGTTATACGCTTTAAGTACTAATTACTCTAATGGATTAGGAATTGGGAAGGTTGAATTAGAGGAAGTGAACCCGCATTTGCGTAGAGGGGGAGTGGAAAACCATTTAGGAAAAACCACCCCCAGTTCACCCGACCGAGATTCGAACCTCGATCTCCCCGTCCTCAGCAGTCGAGCTCAACACGACAAGCGCGTCAGACAACTACGCCACCGAGGCGGGTTATTAGCAACAAAATATAAGAGTAAATGAGGGGGGGGAAATCAATAAGAGTTAGTTTACCATCATTCGCTTGTAGAGAAGTTGATAAAAAGTACCTTCGGCTAAAAAATAATGTCACTAGCTTTAAACCCAGACATCCATAGTAATAGATAGTTAAATGACCGCTATGTGCCTTATTTTGTGAGATTGATGAATTTAAAAAAACTATCGGTCTTTTATTAAATATTTATGATTGTTAAATATAGGCTAACTTATATGTATTCAAATTCATATCATAGTAATTTAAAAGTATGGGGGAATTTTCCTCCATTACGCAACCCCCTCCCCTTCCTAAGTATTTTAAAATGATATTTAGGATCATGCTTATATTGAAGTTATTCTAGCCACAGTTATAGTTGTACGTTTACCAAGTTCAATAATTTTGACACGATAGGGGGAAGAGGAGGGTAGGTGTAACTACAATTTGTAAATAAATTTAAAACATGTTTTTAATAATACTATGTTTATATATTTCATTAATTTTAATTTCTATGTTTATCTCTTAAACTTATACCTACTACAAACATTTTTTCCCCTATTTAAATAATAATACTTCAATGATTAACGTATTAATTATAAGCTACTCTGATNTATATATATATATATACTACTTTTTAGTACTATAGGCATGACTTTCAAGGCCGTGACATATTTTCTCCTGGCAAAAGTCGCCATCTTGTTCGATTCTCTCAATACTAAGCTTTTTTGTGTGTGTGCATAAACTACAAAATATCAAGATCAATACTAAATACTAAAAGAAAAAATTAATGCTAATGAAGCTCTCACAAATTCTACCTCATCACTATTGAGCAGGTAAGCCCATTGAATAATTACAAATTTATCATTTATGATGATATATGTTCTCGGGTAGAAGCCCTGAAGCTGTATCAAATGAAAATGGAAAATGACAACCAGTACACGGGAATCGAAACTGGGAACTTCGGCTATAGGCCTTCGTGCTAATGCTTTATCAACGAGCTAACCGGGTTCATCTCGGGCGGGGGGCGGAGGGGGGGCTGGTGGTGGTAACAACAATGGCTCCGGAACTACTACTTGTCTAGCAATGGGTTGGGGTAAGATATTCCAACTGGCAACCTTGTCCATGGGGCTCCAGGAAATGGGGATCCTTTAATTAGAATTATATATATATATATATATATATAGTTTGGATGAGGTAGCTATAAGATTAAAGTTTTTCAAACAGTTAGAGAGATAACTCCAGATAAGCAAATGAGTAAGTTTTAATTGAGAATTTGAGAAACAGGGGAAAGGGTGCAGATAAAACCTAATAAGGTGAGGCAGAAAATTGAAATTTGCCGGGAATATAGAGGGCCTACTATAGTAACAAAATAAGTGTTAAATAATGTATTTATTATTTAGAAAATGGCCTAAAAATGGGGTGGGATATATTAGCTTAAAATCTCTCCAAAATAATTATAAGCTCTTCATTTCTGCATGGAGGAAAATTTAAGTTTGCCAAGTTTGTAAAAGGACCACTACAAAATAGCGATAAAATCTGGAAAGTTTGGAATTTAAAAATATGTGTGGTAAATGGCTAATATAAAAAGCAAATGTCTCGATATGGTAAAAAAAAAACTCAATTTTGTATAGGCAGATGAAAAAAATCTAAAAATAGACGAATACAAAATATAAAGAACCGTGATGCTATTTGGAAAACCTGGATGTTTATTATTCAATACGTTTCTTTAACAGAATATATTTTTATTTTTTCGGTATCTTACAGGTAGAGAAAGTATTGTGATCGTTAAAAAAAAATCAAATTCAAGAGGTTGATGAATCTTGACTTTTCAAGACCCCCCGGATTCAAAAATGTTGTTTCTGACTTTCCAACTGTCTAACTGTATCTCCAACTAGAGCCTAAACTATTTTACCTATCGGGCTAAAACTTGGTTTCTAGGGTTTTCATAGGGTGCCCCTAGGGGGTTTTGGAATTGGATATCTAATCATGAAATTAAGGGTAGTTTAATAAATAGCAAAAAGAGAAAAAGTCGATTTTCTCAAAATCTGCTCTAACGATTTTGATTAAATTTCATTTCTAAACATTTATAAATATATATAAAAAAAATGGCTTCTCTCAATATTTCGGCAACATTACTTTAAAGGCTGTGGTCTGATGCGTAAATTATCTATTTTTATAATATTTCTTAAGCTATTTGAGATATGAAACTACTTATCGTTACAAATATGTAGGTCTCTTTATAATACAAATATTTTATAAGATGCAAAATTTTATAAAACCAATAACTTTCAAGCTATAGGTATGTATATGTATTGAGAAAATCAAGTCTTTCTCTTTTCGCCCTTTCTTAAACTATTCTTAATTTTAAGCTTTAACATACACACAGACAGACGTCATTGCAAAGACCACTTTTTAGGGTTTGCGGGGTCTTGAGACGTCGACATCCATCAACATTTCAGGTTAGATTTTCTTTTGCGGTCGCAATAATTTTACCTTTTGTATTCGAAAAGTTTATATATATATAAACTTTTCGAATACAAAAGGTAAAATTATTGCGACCGCAAAAGAAAATCTAACCTGAAATGTTGATGGATGTCGACGTCTCAAGACCCCGCAAACCCTAAAAAGTGGTCTTTGCAATGACGTCTGTCTGTGTGTATGTTAAAGCTTAAAATTAAGAATAGTTTAAGAAAGGGCGAAAAGAGAAAGACTTGATTTTCTCAAAATCGACTCTAACGATTTTAATTTAAACTCTTATCTAGGTGTTGATTAAGATTATAAATAAACTGGCTATTTTCATTTTACCATGAAAACTACTTTTAGGGTACTCTACAGAAGCAGAAACTTCGGTATCTCCGCAACTATTTGAGATACCAAATAACTTATCATTGCAAAATTGTAATAATATTAAAAATTAAAAACTTTTATATGAAATATATTTTTATAAATCCAACAGTTTCTGAGATATTGGCAAATACATTAATACAATTTTTGAGCTTTAGCTGTAAATAGATACTACTTAAGTTTTAACGCAATAATTCTCCAGTGCCATAGAGTAATTAAATATATGTTAAGACTCTAAAAGCTTATGTTGTTTTTCCTTAAACCTCTTAGAAGAATTGTTTGTACAACAATGATCTATCTACATTTTAGACTCAATAGTCAATTTTTTATTGGTTAAAATTTATAACTGAGGAATTTAATAGCAATGCGATGGTATGAAGATTTGAAACACCCAATAAGATGTTGAAAATTTTAACCGGAAGTTGACATTTTAATACGAAGTGTTGACACTTGTGGACCCATTATTGATCTTTTTTATCGGTCCAAACATACACATGAGAACATTAATTCTTTAAAAACAAAATTATAAAATTTAAAACCGGGACTAAAAAAAAGTTTTACATAAGTATAGGGCAATTTATTATAGGGTTTGTTAGTGTATATTATTTCGTATCACATATATTACGAGTTTTGAGTAAATATCTCCATTTTCAAACAATATAGCGAGAAAGTCCGTGCGGAGTTCCGTACCATTTGTTTATTTATGCTCTATTGTGAATTGTGATGCTTTTCTATCCAAAATATTTCTCTTACAATGTCAAATAGTTTGTTTATCTAATTTTTTCATCGTATTTAGGTAAATATTGTGTTGTTAATAAGCTGCGTTTGTTCGTGCACCCAATTTGTGAACAAGGTAATATTTTGTCTCAAATATTGATTTTATTTATTAATTAGCATGATTGGTTTGCGATTCCCATTTCAAGATTTTACATCGAGGTAGTAATAAAAAGTGGGCAGCTGGATTTTGAACTTTTTAATTTAAAATAGATTTGATACTGTTTAACCGTTCTATTACACTTGACTAAAACCTATAATGTGTATGTAAATAATCCATTTTCAAGTTTAATAATTTTATCCGTCCCACGAGATGTTGTTGAAAACGAATTATTATGTTTAAGTGTGTATAAGTGTAGGCTCCAACTACTATAGTTTTATTATTATAGTACATTCAATTTCATGAAGTTATAGTAAGGGTAAGGGAATCGAGCTGGGAACATTTATCTTTGTGTGGTAGTTCTTTATGCTATATTTAATCATATAATATCCTGATAAGTTCTTATGTATTTGACCCTCCTCGGTGGCGTAGTTGGCTAACGCGCTAGTCATGTTAAGCTCGATCTGCTGAGGACGGGGAGATCGAGGTTCGAATCTCGGTCGGGTGAACTGGGGGTGATTTTTCCTAAATAGTTTTCCACTCTCCCTCCGCGCAAATGCGGGTCCACTTCCTCTAATTCAACCTTCCCAATTCCAAATCCATTAGCGTAATTAATATATTGGTGTACAGCCTGAACAGAAAGTAGCCTAAGACGCGGTTTTACCACCGCCACCAACACTCCAGTGGCGAATGCACTTTAGCGTTGCCGCACATAGTTAATACAGTAGCTGCGAGATGACTCTAGTGGCGCTCTTCTCTTGTACCCAGGGCCGCCAACCTGAACCAACATCATCTCCGTGACACAGTATCTATTCTATTTCGTCGTCTAGTAGCGGCGGGAAGCGAGGGCTTGTGGGAAATAAAGTGTGGGTGGGAATTCGGTCATCCCAATTTAAATATTTGTGGAAGGCGCTGTCAAAAAAAAAAAAAAAAATGTTAAACTTAGTCGGCAAATAAGATAGCCAGGTGATATATATTATATAATCCTTTACTTTCACGCAACGTGTATATTATAAAGTGTTAAATAATTTTTCGTATTATATTACTATACTATAAACATAATTACAGTCACCGGTATTGTGTTACAGTGAAATGTGTGATATTTTATAAAGCTACAACATTTACTAAAGAAAAGCCGGCCGGTTTTTAAAATGCATATCTATACTTAATATATATAAATAAATAAAGTACATTAAATATAAGTGTGCATATTTATTTTTTAATAATTTAAATTTAAAATCTGTGTTCATATTAAGGGCTGTTTTCTCTTTAAATAATAAATACACCGTGTGACTTTAAATACATACCACCAGATTTATAAATAGTTTAAATTTAAACTTGCATGAAGTGCGTCTAAAACTAATTTAATTTCTGTAAGAAATATAGGCATTGATAATTGAAGTTCGAAACCACGCTTGTATTATTTAGTGGTAATAAAGAGGAATTTTGAATAAGTGAATGGGTGCAACAAAAATATTTGTCTTATTTTAGGGTTTATTCTTGAAGCTTAAAATATTAACGTAATAGTAATTAATATTCGTGTTTGCGAAAATCCAAAGGAAATAGACGACCACAACAACGTGTGAGTTGGCCATTTCTTCAGTCTGGTCATAGGTGAGAAATTTATATTCTTATTAATGATGATTTTTTCATAACTGTTTGTTAGTGTTCTCTCCCAGTTAAGTATATATGATTCTAGTTTAAATAATTACTGATATTTTCTCATTGATAAGTTATTTCAATAATATATAATAGATAATGACAAACGGTATCAGTTTCTCATGTTGTACAAGCTCTAGAAAGAATAGTATTTTGTTATCAAAATAACATAATTGGTAATAACGAATATTATGCCGTGCAAATATATTCACAATATTTTTTAGAAATAAAAATTACAGAGTTAAATGTGTTTAACAGAAGAATTTTTTTGTTTTGCCTCATATGTTTCAATAATAAATTATTTAAGCTGTCTTGAACGTTTTTTTTTCTAAAATAATTCAAAGACGATTATTAAAATTATTCATAATATCACATATTAATTAAACAAAAAAATCCAGATAAATTGATGTTTTTTAAGTACGTGTTCATAATTTAACAAATTAATCTTAGATGTGTTTTATCTTTATTGAAATGACATGGTTTTAAAATAAATTAACTTTTATAAACACGTTTTATTAAAAATGTTTTTTGACATTTTAAAGTTTGGTATTAATGCTTTATATTAATTAGTTAATTTAGAATTTTAACATCAAATGAGTTAAACTCTCGTAGTATTTAGTCATAAAACATGACCACAAAATGAAAATTGAACAACAAAGGATTGCCCTTAAGTTTGCTGACTTTATTTAATAACTGCACACTTTTTTTATAGCAATTAAATGGTATAAGTGGTATTTTTAACAGTGATGGTTACCGCAATATAAATTTGAGTACTCACATAATAAACGTGTAGCTTGTTTTTATAAATAATTTGCTTGATGTATTATGATAGCATACTTAGGATATTACAACGCAAACTTTATAACAAACAAGAAAAAAAAATGTACTAACTATTTTTCGTCAAGCATCAAACTAAACAAAGGTACTGTTGTACAATGTTTAAGGCTTAAGGTGGGAATGTAAGGAACCTGAAATAATGTTAGTATTTTTTCACTTTTTATAGTAACAAAAAGTATTGGTCAAAAGACATAAAATATTGGTTACGTACAAACTAATGCATAAAATATAAACGGGTAGTTAGACGTGGCGTAAAAAAAAATCTCCAGAGTTTTAGAAAATCTGTCAAGGGTGTCGTGAAATTTAATTATCTATCTGTGCATTCATTTAAAGAGTTTCTCATCTAATGACGTGCTCATGATCGATATTGAGGTCACTATGTGAAGAAAATTAAACTATTTATGTTTTTATTGGAGTAATATTTTATTTATTTTGGCTAAAAAAAGTTTTACTGTAAAACCACTGACGTTTTATCACATTACCTACACTCCCACCTTAAGTGCTACGTTTATGAAATATTTTGACACCTTCCACTTATTTGATTTAGCTTTTCTTGAAAAGCTACATTCACATAGTAGGGGAATGGAAATCAAAACTGTGTCTTATAAAATATTAGCTGAATACTCGTTCCTCGCACGAGATATTGTGTTATTTATTTTTGGATGAAAATGAGGAGTTTTCGTTTGAAGCTTAATGGCATGGTTGTAAGCGCTACTCTAGAAAAACCACTAGGAGATGACCATGTATCGTTTCTCACGGGGAGTTTTATTTTCGGTGGGCCCCCTTGCCTACTGCCTGAGCCCGGGCTGGCCTCTCTCACTCACATAAACACTACAAACACCACAAAATTCAGCAAAATATAAACTACAGACTTCTACCGTCTCTTGGAGTTGCATATTAAAATGTAATTACATATTTTAATTAATTGTCTGTATTCATTTTTTCCACCCCTTAGAAGCATCTGCGGGGTAAAAAGTAATTGCTATATTTTTTAAAAGGCATTATTAGAACAAACTTATCGGATATTTCCCTCTAAACGCTTAAAAAGAGTTTATAAAGAAATATGGTTTATTAGGATTGCTACCCCGATTTCACCCCTTTAATCACAAAATATCGGAATGAAACACCTTTAATTTTCCTAACTAGCTTTGAAGGAACACCTGTTCAAAATTTCATCCCTCTACCTTCGTGGGAAGTGTGAGAATTAGTAATAAGTCAGTCAGTCAGTCAGGGCTTTCACTTTTATGTATATAAAGGTAAACCCTGTGATAAAAATTAATTTGAATGTGAATACTTACCCCAATTATATTAATACATACAATAATATTTAAGATAATTGAAGGGGAAACTATGATTTTTCTAAATATGATCCAGTGCAGGAACAACCAAACAGTCGATCGCGATCTACCAGTCGACCACGGCCCCTAGTCTGGTCGATTTTAAAATAAATGGTCCGGAACTCCGCACTAAGTTTCTCTCTTCATTTTTTTAGAAATGGAGATATTTACTCAAAATTCGTAATATAATATACACTAGCAAACCCGAGAACAAATTGCGCTGGACATAAGTAAAACATTTTTTATTCGTGGTTTCAAATTTCGTAATCTTATTTTTAAAGAATTATCGTCTTCATTTGTATATTTGGATCAATACAAAATATCGATATTGGGTCAACACTTCATATTAACATTTTAATTTCCGGTTAAAAATTTCGTCATTTTAGTAGGGGATATCTTATTAAATTTCTCATTTATAAATTTTGTCCAATTAAATAGGTAATTATTGACTATTGAGTCTAAAATGAGAGAGAGAGAGAATCTTTATAGCCGATTTTGAGAGAATAGATTTTCTCTTTTTTCACTCTTTAGTAAACTGCCATTAATTTTAGGGTTAGATAGATTGAATTGCAAAAACCACTTTTTAGGGTTGTGGGGGGAGGGGGCTGATGAAACTTCGACATCCATCAACATCTCGGGCTAGATTTTTTTGACGGTCGTTTGTTTACCTTAAAGTGTTGGCAAAGTTAAATAAAATATATATTTGTGTATAGCTTGAAAAGTTTTGGTTTTATAAAAATATATTTCAAGTAAAAGATGCTTATTATAAATAGCTACACATGTATGCGATGATAAGTAATATTTATATCTCTAAGACTTACGGAGATAAAATTAAAAATTAGAATTTACGCATCATATCAGAACCCTTAAATTCATTTTGACGAAAAGTTGAGGGTAGCCATTTTGTTTGTAATATTGAGCTAAGCTTATAAATGAAATTTAATCAAAATCGTTAAAGCTGATTTTGATAAAAATAGATTTTTTTTTCTTTCCGCCCTTAAGGAAACTACCCTTAATTTTAGGGTTGGATATCCAATTCCTCGGGGTAAACCTATGAAAACCCTATATACCAAATTCTAGCCCAATCGGTAAAATAGTTTAGGCTCCAGCCCGAGGTACAGACTGACAAACAGATGTACAGACAGAAAGATGGCATTGCGAAAACCACTTTTTAGGGTTCGGGGGGTCATGAGACGTCAACACCCATCAAAATCTCGAGTTCAATTTTTTTTGATAATCACAAAACTGTAAGTTAGCGAGAAAGTAAAAATATTGATTTATCAAATTTATTTCCTGTAATATTAAAAATAATAATTTGGCTTGGATCAAATTTAATATTGTCTCCACCGAAGAAGGTATTTTACAGAATTACAATGTTTTAAGTTTAACCGGTGTTGAATATAAGGGATTATATTATTTCATGATATTTCATATTGATATTTATTTATGCTTAATATTTCATATTTTGCACAAAAAATACATTTCAATTACATTACTAAACTGACGCCTACGTCCGCATGCCCACTAGTGCAAAATGTTTCGTGTATTTAGTTTTAAAAACAAAGAACATGTATTTTATAACTGTGGTATATTCCATC
The DNA here is from genome assembly GCA_901482245.1 of Timema douglasi. Classification (NCBI taxonomy): domain Eukaryota; kingdom Metazoa; phylum Arthropoda; class Insecta; order Phasmatodea; family Timematidae; genus Timema; species Timema douglasi. Next base: position 32,554 of record CABEEJ010003470.1, on the reverse strand, counting down.
CATGGAATTTCAAGGTATCTCGTCAGAGGCGGAAAATATGAAACATACAAATATGTCGCATTCAATAATGCGAGGACTTCATACAATATGTATGATATTATTTTGTTTGTCAGTGGTCTTTCATGACGGCGATTTTAATACCCAATAGCGCTGGACGTTTATTTTATTACATTAATGAGAGATCTGACAACACGTTGAGCTTGTTTGTCATTTTGTATATTATAAAGGTTACAGAGGGAGAAGGGGGAAAGTACAACTTTTAGGTGACCTGGCGGTCTAGGGGTAAGGTGTCAGACTTCTGTGCTGGCGGCCGGGGTTCAATCCTCGGTCCCAGCACAGATTTATCTGATTACCAAACCCTTCCTTCACCTCTGACAAGACATCTTGTGAATGTGGGGAATGCCAGGCCTCCACCGTGGTTCGGATCCCACGTTAAACTGTAGGTCCTCCATTTCATCTCACAATCACCCTACCATTACACATTAGCGTAAGTGCGTATAGCCCGAACGGG
>CABEEJ010003470.1:0-31696 GCA_901482245.1 Timema douglasi | reverse complement strand
GGTGACCTGGCGGTCTAGGGGTAAGGTGTCAGACTTCTGTGCTGGCGGCCGGGGTTCAATCCTCGGTCCCGGCACAGATTTATCTGATTACCAAACCCTTCCTTCACCTCTGACAAGACATCTTGTGAATGTGGGGAATGCCAGGCCTCCACCGTGGTTCGGATTCCACGTTAAACTGTAGGTCCTTCATTTCATCTCACAATCACCCTACCATTACACATTAGTGTAAGTGCGTACAACCCGAACAGGTAGTAAGACGCGGTGCTAAGTGTACCCACATTCACTTGATAGGAAAGTAATTACTCACTAAGACAAAAACACCCTCAGTACACTCGACTGAGATTCGAACCTATATATCCCAGTCATCGTAGGTCCATTCTAATACGAGAGCTATGATTATAAGACTATGCGGCTATAGAAGCAGGCAGAAAAGGTGTTGTTTTTTTAAGTATGGGGAAAACATCGTTTTGCTCTTCTTCTGGCTGTGTTTGTGAAAGTAGGTTCTATGCGGGTCTTTCATATTCTCTCGTTTAGCATGGATAAGCAGAGCGGATGTGGGTGGATCAGGGTAGAAGGCGGAAGGGGGGGGGGGCATGTGCGACATTCCCAAGTCAGCAGTGTCCCAATCACAAGTGTGCTGATGAACACTGACCATTGCATGTGTGTGTGTGTGTGTGTGTGTGTGTTGTTTTCTATACAATGATTTTATTACGAATGAACATTTGGTGCACCTTTTAGAAAATATAAACACAGTTTTTAGTGGTCAGTCATGATCACGTTTTATTATGTTGTTAGTGAAACACCCAATGGAAAGAGCTCGTTGAGAAGACTTAGACGCTGATTGGAGTATAATATTAGAATAGCCTGTAACGAGATGTATTGTATAAAACTAGCTCAATGTAGTGATAGTGTGTAAGGAGGTGAACTGGATAGGATTAACTCAAGATAGGGATAGGGTGTAATGAGGTGAACTGGATAGGACTGACTCAATATATGGATAGGGTGTAATGAGGTGAACTGGATAGGACAAGCGCAAGATATGGATAGCGTGTAATGAAATGGGCTCGATAGAACTAGCTCAAGATATGGATAGGATGTAATGATATGGGCTGGATAGAACTAGATCATGATAGGGATAGGGTGTAATGAGATGGACTGGATAGAACTAGCTCAAGGGAGGGATAGGTAGAGTACTTTTGTAAGTGCGGCAATTAGCTCGCGAGTAACCATACTTAAAAGCGGATGAATCGTCGTTTTACTATTTAAAAATAAAGTGCGTTTTAAAGAAATTGATGAGATATTTATCACTTATATACAAGAGTACAAAGAACTCTATGACAAATCAAACTCGAGGTATATGAACAATGTGCGAATATTAAACATTTGGGCAGAAACGGGAAACAATGAATGTTTAAGGTATATTTTAATGTGTTGTAACAGTATTATTAATATAACAAAGAAGACATTTTTCAATTTAATTTTAAAAAAATAGTGAGATTAGTAGAATTAAAATAACAAAAATGGCAATAATTGAACGGTTTATTAGAAAAATCGAGAATTATGCAGTTTCCTTAAAATTTTCAAACAAACTTTCCCATGATGATTTGTTTCAATGAACATTATTTGATAAAGAGCCGCCACTTAGATGCATTTTATGGTGGAAGTCTATATCTCTCAAAACAATATATTCTCATTACAATTTCTTCGTGTATTTTTTATCACCCACATGGCTTCCAAAACACTATTTTTGGAGAGGTACCGTGCGTGCGCATCATTCCAATCGTTCCTTCACATTCGGCGCGGTATGGTGCGGTAAGTGCTAGAAATTCGGTGCTGTGCGTAACGGCGCGGAACGGCGCGGAACGGCCTAGTGTAGCCGTAGCTTAAGGAAGTAAATAGTGTTATTTTATATAAGTATTGGCATTATCTATCAAAAGCAACCGGTGAAGATCCCATGACTTGGCGTATGAATAGCTGAAAGTTGATCTACTAGTTAGTTCTAAGAAAATCGGTATATAGTTGTTCACCTTTCACTGCCAGCCATTAGCGACCAAGTTGTTGTGAAAGTGATCGTGGCCAGTTTGTTTGCAGTTTTTATAACTAAAAAATATTTATGGCCAAAATTAACCAAATATTTATTCAGTAGAAAGGTTTAGTTTACTTCTCTGCACATGTAAATGTCAACAGTNGGGGTGGGGGGGGGAAGTCGCATAATACACAATTTCCAGGGCAGCAACATTTATATCTCAACTTCCACAAGGAGCCCAGTATATATATATATATATGTATGTATGTATGTATATTTAGATATGCTGGGCTCCTGGTGTAAGTTGATATATATATATTCAAAAATTAGTTTAAATATGAAGACAGCTCCTTTAGTTATAATCTAAAGCAGGGCTTCTTAAACATTTTCCACGTGACCCCGGGGTTATAGTATTGTATAAAGTAGGTATCCAAATCAAACATTTACTGATAATAAATCATTAAAAAATATTTTAAAACAAATCTTTGTCATACATAATATTTTATCATTTATTAAAGACGAAGAAAAGGTTTGCTTGTTTATTTTTACATACATAATTAAATCTTGGCTGAATATTTAATACCACCGGACCTAGACAATCGTCAACTTTTTTCAAGAGTTGATCGATATTTTGATTATATTATCGTAATTGCAGATAATGTCGCTTCGCATGAATACGTAGTACAAAATGGAAGAAGTATGTTCAGGGCCATTTCAGAAATTGTTGGAAATTCTGTCCTAATCCCAAGCCAAAATTCATTTAACGATATTTTAGGAAACTCAAGTTTTAGATCTGTGTCTCTTGATTACCCGAAAAATTCTTTTTGATTTTCATTCTGCTATCACCGGGTATCAAACCTGGAACCTTTGAATCTGTAGCCAGGAACTCTGACCACACTATACCACAGAAGTGGTCTGAACGAATAAACAACAAAACCAAATGTTTTCTCTTCGAGATATGTATTTTCATCGTATTTACTTGGTTGAACAAAATTAACAAAGGAATATTAATTATGGTATGCTAATTAGTCTTGTTTTCAAGATACTCGTACAATACCCAAGACAACACAGCTCGTCATAAAGTACCGGAGTCGCGAAAAGTTGTAAATGTTAATTACATCGTGAACTTTATGACTCAGAAAGTCCTTTAAAACAAATAATGGTTTCAGACAATGATAGAAAAGAGACTCAACCACCTATTTTGACATTTTTGAATAAACATTAAATATATTTTTTTCCAACACACCTTACTACCCATCCTATTATACTAATAGCAAATAAATGAGTAAGATCAAATCGACACTTGGACATGGGAATCGAACCCGGGTCCTTTGGCTTAGTATGCCAATGCTTTAACCCCTGAGCTATCAATTTAAGAGAATATAATATTTACATGCGGTTATAACCGTAAAGTTGGTAACCTGGTGGTCTAGGGGTAAGGTGTCAGACTTCTTTCTATGCTGGCGGCCGGGGTTCAATTCTCGGTCCCGGCACAGATTTATCTGATTACCAAACCCTTCCTTCACCTCTGACAAGACATCTTGTGAATGTGAGGAATGCCAGGCCTCCGCCGTGGTTCGGATTCCACGTTAAACTGTAGGTCCTTCATTTTATCTCACAATCACCCTACCATTACACATTAGCGTAAGTGCGTATAACCCGAACGGGTAGTAAGACGCGGTGCTAATAATAATAATAATATAATAATATAACCGTAAATACAATAGCTTGGCTATTTAATCCATCATGATATGCGCTCTCGTATAATTGTAAGTCTACAAGTCGCAGCAATAAGCCAACTACCGAGTCGAAGGTGGCTGCGTTATCTGATAGCTCCTGATCTTAATAAAATCACACATTTGTAGCCGACTATTTCCACACGTACATCACAGACTCTGCCTTAAAATATGAGTAAAGAATGGCCATGGACATGGGACGATTCCTGGATAGCTCAGTGGTTAGAGCTTTGGCGTAATAAACCAAAGCTTACGGGTTCGATGCCCGCGTTCAGTTGTCATTTTTCAATTCAAAAGAATATACCTTTTTTTTAAATTTGCATAGAACATTTAACTTCGTTTTAATATAATCTATATATTCTCTGATTGCGATGTAAAATATAAATATATTAATCGTAATGGGACAGTAAAAATTCAACGATAATTTTTTTTTAATATCTTTTCTATGTACAGCATTTTATTTTGGAAATGGAACATCATTACAAAGTAAGGACATCAAGTAAAGCTATAGCCTCAAATGGATTACATTATTAATTCAGTAAATGTTTTATATATTTTTTTAAACTTTCATCTAGTCACATAAAACGTGGTTAAGGAATACGTAAAAAGTTTTGAAAAAAAATCACATACGTTAATTTTAAAAAAAACGTTTAGTGTTGTTTGCTTCATTCGTTAACACCGAGAACCAGGCCGGATAATGCGGAGGGCCGGATAATCGTGACTCAAGTGTATTTATCTATGATTGGTGCACTATCATGTTTTGGAAATATTTAATTTACACGAGGCAGTCTCATGAATAATCCGTGATTCGACATGCGGTCTTCCACTGCCAAAAGATTCCTCACCCCTGATAGGGGTTAAAATACCGTCCGGGAGTATTATAGGTGGTTTTTCCTAAATTTATTCACGCTATACTTCTACATAAATGTGGGTATATTTCCTATAAATCATAACTTTCTCATCCACAGTTACCAAAACTGACAAGTATTTCTAACAACTTTCCCTTTTACCCGCCTCAGTGGCGTAGTCGGCTAACACGCTATTCGTGTTGAGCTCGACTGCTGAGGACGAGGAGATCGAGGTTCGAATCTCGGTCGGGTGAACTGGAGGTGATTTTTCCTAAATGGTTTTCCACTCTGATTCCACGTAAATACGACTTAAAGCGTATAACCCGAACGGGTAGTAAGACGTGGTGATAAATAATAAATAACTTTCCCTTTCAAAGTCGACACATTTTTTTTTGATCGGCACCGTACACGTATTACAACTGCCTCTACACAACTTAATGTTCATTTAATTTATTTTTTATCTATCTTAGATATTTAACGTGCAATTTATAAACCGACTGATTTTATCAGCACACGATAATTTCTATGAGCAAGAGCTAAAGGTCCTACCAATTTTGCCATGAAAGGTATTTTCACATATCTTGCAAGATTCTTTTACATGCAACAATCGAAGTGGGACCAACGTCTTTACTTCCCCTCAGAAGGAAGTTGTGCTACAAATTATTACCACTCAAGACAAATACGTTGACATCGGTTGGGTTTGAACCCTCGAATAAAGGGTCCCGAGGCGAGTACTTTAACCCAAGACCACCAAGGTATAATAATGTGGATTAACAGACTAAATAATCATGAACATACACACGAACAACTCCAGTAATTGCCAATATTTGATAAAGTTATAACTTAGTTTAACGAGAACATTTTCAATAAGGTTTTGTATGATTTATGTTACATGCGTAAAATAGTTGCCAACCATTTCCACAATGAAATAGTAAACTATTTTTAATTAGAGTACATATAAGTATAAAAAACTCAAGTAACTTTATGAACAGTAGACCTCTGTTCATAAAGTTACTTGTGTGGTTGTTGTTTGTTAACATCGTGTTAACATGTCATTATTATCTTTACGGAGTACAGTCTTATCATTAATTTCCATCTGGATTTAGGTGACCTGGCGGTCTAGGGGTAAGGTGTCAGACTTCTATTCTGGCGGCCGGGGTTCAATCCTCGGTCCTGGCACTAGATTTATCTGATTACCAAACCCTTCCTTCACCTCTGACAAGACATCTTGTGAATTTGGGGAATTCCAGGCCTCCACCGTGGTTCGTATTCCACGTTAAACTGTAGGTCCTCCAATTCATATCATAATCAGCCTATCATTACACATTAGCGTAAGTGCATATAACACGAACGGGTAGTAAGACGCGGTGCTAATAATAATAATAATAATCCATCTGGATTTCCAAGTTAAGAAATATATTCCATAATGTTCCTTGTATTTGAAGTTGATATTCTCTCTTGCCGATCAAGTTAATCAGATAGCAAATTAATTCTGTATTTAATCGTACATTATACCAGCCTCATTGGCCGCATGGTCTAAGGCGCTACTCTCGCAGTAGACTAGACTGCCGATGACGGGAAGTCGAGTTTCGACTCTCGGTCGGGTGTACTGAGGGTGATTTTTCCAAATTTGTTTTTCATTTTCCTTCCACGCGCAATTTTGGGTACACTTACTTTAAATATAATCCTTATAATCTCTTAGACCATTAGCGTGATTATTTTATAAGCGTATGACCCGAATGGATAGCAAGACGTGGTACTAAAAAAAAGTACATTAAACTAATTGAAAACACCCATTTTTTACAGGTACTAAGACATTAGTCTTGAATTTAAAAAAAAATTCCCTAGATACTCGATTGATTGCTTAGAATAATTAATTTAAATAACCTAAGAGGAGCTACTAAACTAAAATCCTCCTGTGTTGCTACCATTTTCAAACGGATGATCAGAAAGGAAAATTATATAAAGACATCGTTTGGCCTAGGTTAAAAATCTACCTACCAAATTTGGTTAAAATTGATCTACGCATCTGACAGTTATTTAGAAACATGCATATGTGCAGGCAAAATGCCAAATGGTCAAGCTAAAATAGAACCTCTCTACGCTTGGACAATTTATTGGGAATTTTAAAATGTTGTTGTATTAATGTCCCACCTCTTACTAGCCGTCCGGACTATCAGCCTATTAATTAAAAATTCGTATTCTAATTGAGCTATTTTTTTAGCACCATGGTTTTAAGGATTAGGAAGGAAGCTATATTTAAAAAGAATGTACCCGGATTTACGTAGAGAGAGAGAAAGAGAGGGGGGTGGGGAGGTAGGTGAAAAAAGTTTTGGAAAAACCACCCTCAGTACACCCGACCGAGTTTCGAACCTCGATATCCCCGTCATCAGCAGTCTAATCTACTGTAAGAGTACAGATTTAACTGATCACCAAACTCCTCCTTCACCTCTGACAAGACATCTTGTGAATGTGAGGAATGCCAGGCCTCCACCGTGGTTAGGATTCCACGTTAAACTGTAGGTCCTCCATTTCATATCACAATCACCCTACCATTACACATTAGCGTAAGTGCGTATAACCCGAACGGGTAGTAAGACGCGGTGCTAGTAATAATAATAATACTGTGAGAGTAGCGCGTTAGACCATGCGGCTACCAAAGCGAGTCTTTTTTTAAAATTGTATCTTTAATTCGTCCATTAAAATAAGCCGACGCATGCGCAGGTTATTTCCTCTGTTATAATCCTCTTCTCACATTGATTTTGCCGCACTCTGTTAATGAGGGTATAAAGTTTCAGTGAAGAAGACGAGCCTCTAAGGCCGGGGCTCTTGATTGTGCATATTTAATTAAACTTTATGTTGGCTACATTAAAAAAAAAAAGTAGAGTGGCTTGTTGTAACCAAAGAACGTCAACTCGCTGTTTCATATTCCTTGATAAAAAACCTTCATCGGGGTAATTTTACCACCCAGAATTCTAGAAAAAAAAAGAAAAAGAGCGACACTATATAGCAGACATAAAAAAATTATACTTAAGTTACTCTTTTGTTCATACCAAGAGTGTAATATTAACGAAATAAGTTTTTTGTGTGTCTTAAAACCCGTCAGCGTTATCCAAATATGTAGGATACTTTGATGTAAAGGGGGTTAATAAGGACGATTTATAGGAAATAGCTTTTGGTGACCTGGTGGTCTAGGGGTAAGGTGTCGGACTTCTGTGCTGGCGGCCGGGGTTCAATCCCAGGTCCCGGCATAGATTTATTTGATTACCAAACCCTTCCTTCACCTCTGACAAGACATCTTGTGAATGTGAGGAATGCCAGGTCTCCACCGTGGTTCGGATTCCACGTTAAACTGTAAATCCTCCATTTCATCTCACAATCACCCTACCATTATACATTAGCGTAAGTGCGTATAACCCGAACGGGTAGTAAGACGCGGTGCTAATAATAATAATATAGGATAGACACCCGTATTTGCCGGGAGGAACCATGAAAAGTCTCTCACAATAATTGCCGCCTTTCTGGATTCTATCCCTGACCCTCTTCTTCCCCTCCCCCTATCATCAAAAACTAGACCAGAAGCAAATTCGTGAACTCCAAAACTCCATGGCTTGAGCCCGCGATCGTGCTACACCGACAGAGTGGCCGCCACTGTTAGCGATGATAGTGCTAACATTTGTGGATAGAGGGTGTCATGTGGTCAGCACAACAGGGCCTCCAGCCATTAATCTCAGTTCTATAAACGGGAGTCACTACGTATTTATCCAAGAAGCTCTTAATTTGTCCTCACACTGTTGAGTTTGATCCCGTTAGAAATCCAATGCTTCACAGAAAAAATTCTGGAAGCACCGAGGATCGAACCTAGGACCTTTAAATCTGTAGCCAGGAACTTATATCACCAGAGCATGGACGTGGTCAAATGCAGGTACACTTCCTCTAAATTAAACCCCACTCACGCTTAACATACTATAGTAATTAGTACATAAACGTATAACCCGAACGGGTAGTAAGACGCGGTGCAAAAAAAATAGTAACCTTCGGTTTTTGTTGCACGACAGTACAAATTGAGTTATTTGTTTACCCAATTTTATGACATACGAATCTTTTACATTCCATTTGAGTTTCACTTTTATAGCGTGACCCCTCTAGTAATTGTCTCAAATTGAGATTTTGTTTCAAGATGTTTAGTACATTTGTAGATATTTGTGTTGTCCATTTATTATAGTGTATACCTCTTCTGTTATTAACAGGTGTTTATTATATATTATTCTCCACTATGGGGATCTTACTATACCCAATATTATTGCTGAGGTAACTACAGGTCTAACGGAGAAAAGCTTTATCTTCATTCTCTTTCATTTAACTGTTGCCAGATCTCCTCGCTATCAGCTATGTCTGAAGGTTATGTGTTGGGGTAAAAAGGATCTACTGGCAACATCGACTAACCAGCGTTGCCAGATTTGTCTTATATTTAAGAGTAGATTGACCACACAAAAATGAGAAAATGTCAACCCTGTTTCTCAAAAATAAACATGCAGTTCTCTCAGCAATGATATTCAATTAAGGTTTTGATTTTTTTTTTTTCTATAAGAAGAAGGATCACTTTGTACCGACGAGCCTTTAAACTGCAATAATAATATAAATGTTAAATAAATTGTTTCCTTTCTATTAGGACTGTAGTTTTACTCGCCATGCCGTACTACGATTGCTACTAATTGGTCGATAGTATTTTAAGTTATAGGATGGCTTAGTTCCCAGTTTCCATGGCAACATTTGAACTATGGTAAATTGGGGTCTATCGGAAAACACCCCGGAAATCGTTGGCTGGCTTCCAGCTGTCCCCTCTTTCTGTATTGGAACGAAGGTGATGAGGGGTGGGGGGTATGAGTGGACCCTCCCTAACCCCTTCCCATAGTTGGTAGTAAAACCACGTAACTACTCATTAAACAACACTTTATTTTATATTAAAACGTTTATTGTTTTTAATTTCTCGTGACCCCTAAGATAGGGACATTCTAATCTAAAAAAAAAAGCTAGATATTTTGATGGATGTTGACTTAACATGATTTCTTGAACCATAAAGTGTTGTTTTTTTGCAATATCGTCTGTCTGTCTGTCGAGGACTATAGCCAGAACCAATATACCGATCAGGTTAAAACTTGGTATCTAGTAGTAGTGTTTGGAATTGAATATCCAACACCCCCTCTGGGTGTTGCATGGTTCAAACGTGCTACTTTTGCAGTAGACTATACTGCTGACGACGGTGAGATCGAGGTTCAAATCTCGGTCGGGTATACTGAGGGTGGTTTTCCCTAAATGTTTTTTTACACCATCCCTCCACGCAAATGTGGGTTCATTTCCTCTAAATATAACCTTCATAATTCCTTAAACCATTCATGTTAATATTACATAAGCAAATTACTCGAACGGGTAGTAAGACGCGGTGTTAAAAAAAGCAATTTCACCCTAAAATTAATGGTAATTTACTGAACGTGTAAAGAGATTAAATAAGTTTTCTCAAAATAAGTTCAAATGATTTTGGTAAAATTTGTATCTATGCACTTTTTAGTATCAAACAAAAATTAAAATCATGTGCATATTCTTTTCTTATGAAAATGACGTTGAGCGTACTTTACATTACAGAAATTTGCAATAATGATCATATCTTCGTCTCTCTTTGATCCACGAAATAACTTTTCATTGCAAAGTTGTAGCACTCTTAAACATCATTTAGATTAAATTATATTTTATATGCAAGTTATAGCCAAATATTTTATTTTAGATTGAGTTTTGGAATATGGAGTATTGAAAATGCTCATACCAAATAATATGTTTCTTTATCAATGACAATTATTTATATTTGCTTTTTGATAAAATGTGATGCTTTTTATTTACCATAATATTTATATAGCAAGGTCTATTATTTCGTTTCACTGATGACACGATTTATAAGCATAATTTAGATAAAGTAGTCAGAAAATCTGTGCAGTGCAGCCTTCCATTTATTTTATTAGGACGCGTTGGTTTCGTTCTGATGAGTAATTCTTGACAAGTTATCTAACTAAAGATAATCTTAACATTTTAGATAACATTCTAAAAATTATTTAAAGTAAGTAGTGGATAGAATTTTTTTTAATTGCTTTTAAAGGTTAATAATGCACATTTTGGAGTTATATGATTCTCAATACACTGATGGTTAAACCATAGATTTGTGTCTTCTCCAATTTAAATTTTACATTAAATAATTTGAAATAAAGTTTTGCTCAGGGGAGGGGGTGGGGGTGACGGCATTATATAACATTTTAGAAAACATTCTAAAAATAGTTTTAAGTAAGGAGTGGATGTAATTATAAGTTAAGACTTAAATATATTGTCCTAAAAATATATCCAATTAATTTAATAAAATAAAGTTACTAAGTTGGTAGATGTACTAAAGTTATGTTTCAAGACCAATATATGATTACAATCTACTTCCAGTAAAAAAAACATATGTCAGAATATGAACATTAAACATAAAATTACTAATTCAACATCAAATAAGCTACAAATATGTTGATGAAAAGTCTAAAAATATATAAATACACGTTACGAAAGTTGTAACAAAACTTAAGGATAAGCTATACAGTCTGGACAAAACAATTTATTAAGTTCAAATAAATGATAAATTAAAAAATATAGACATTTTTTTGATTTATAGGTTATCCCTAACAAAATGAGTTATAATGCAGTCATTAAATATTATTGTCCAAAGAGATTTAAAATATACAAAATAGCATAGAAAAACAATGTTTAGAGTTCACCAAATAAAAAACTAAAAATAATCTTCTTAAGAAAATAAACTAGCTGATAAGAATCGAACCTCAGCCTTGATAGTTAGGATTCTATTTCAAAGATCTTATGGTATTTAATAAAGCAGACCATCCACTCCTTTTAACTATATTAGTATCCGAAACTCTAGTCTCGCGGTCCAAAACGTCAGGTCTACAATAGATTGTAATGGCCATCGACATTTTTTTTATATAAAAAAGTCCATATAAAACAATACTCTAACTGGTCCCATGGTGTAGTGGTCAGTGCATCTGGCCATGAGCTTAGGGGTCCTGGGTTTGATTTCCGAATGTAAACTTGGGGTTTTTTTTCTCGGAAGGGGAATTACCCCAACGGTAACCAGGATTTAATTAGTTAAACTTAACCTAGGTTGTAAGTGTTTCCACTGGTTCCACACCCTAATTTTCATCTCATCTCATCTTATCGGAACGGATGTACGATTAGTACATTCGGGCGTCCCCTGGGCAACGGTACATTAGTACTGGCTAATATTTCCACTACTGGGCTACAGATTGAGGTAGCCCAAACATATTATTATTATTCTCTACTACTGAGGACGAGGAGATCGAGGTTCGAATCTCGGTCGGGTGAACTGAGCGTGGTTTTCCCTAAATGGTTTTCCACTCTCCTTCCGCGCAAATGCGGGTTCACTTCCTCTAATTCAACCTTCCCAATTCCTAATCCATTAGAGTAATTAGTAAATAAAGCGTATAACCCAAACGGGTAGTAAGACGTGGTGCTAAATATTATTATATTATTATTATTATTACTACTGCTATGAGCTATGAAAGAAGACTTGCGTCACGAGGTAGGCTATAGTTATTTATACAAAAAAAAATCTGTTTGTGATATACAATAAGTGCTTCTATCTAGATCTTCGTTAAATGAAACATACACGATACATTCTTCTATACACGCGATGAACGGAGCTGTTCGCCAGAGAGGAAACGGAGACTTCCTGAGCAAGACAACTTCTTGTTGATGACGTTACATTAATACCGTGGCCACCACCGTGGTTCACGCAATATCGCAACATTCTGAAAAGCCGAACACTCTTGAAAGGGGCCTTCAACCTTTTTATGCCTCTCGTTGGCTCGCGGGTAGCAATACTGTACCAATATTAATCGGATTGAATAAAATTATTATTAAAATATTCCTATTTGGTCATTCTTATAGGTCTACACTTATACTCACACTGGTGATCAAGATTTCTTGTGAAGTATGTTCTCTGTTGTTTTTTACTATTTTTATGGTGACCTGGTGGTCTAGGTGTAAGGTATCAGACTTCTGTACTGGGGTTCGGGGTTCAATCCTTAGATCAGGCACAGATTTATCTGATTACCAAACCCTTCCTTCCCCTCTGACAATACATCTTGTGAATGTTGAGGAATGCCAGGCCTCCACCGTGGTTCGGATCCCACGTTAAACTGTAGGTCCTCCATTTCATCTCACGATCACCCTACCATTACAAATTAGCGTAAGTGCGTAAAACCCGAATGGGTAGTAAGACGCAGTGTTAATAATAATAATGATAATACTATTTTTATATGATGTTTGTAGTAGAACGTAATGCGATTTGTCTTGTATACTAGAGCTAGCATTTGTCAGCTGTAATTACTAATTACATCCGTACAAAAATTTAATATTCGCGTAAAAAGCAAAAATTGTTTATAAAATAACGTAAAATACGTATTTAATATATTGGTTTATTTTTTTCTCTTGGAATAATTTGATATATTTCATAAGCCAGTGGGCCGCACAAAATATTACTGCGGGCCACGGGTTGAACTTCCCAAGGGAAATAAACTCGTCGCGTCGGTCCCATTTCGATTGTGGCAAATAATAGTGTGATTACGCCAACATTGTTGTATGAATGTGATGCACGGGTTTCTCAGGAGAACCCCCCCTCCCCCCCTAAAAAAAAGAGTTCTCTAATTTTTACATTACACAATATAATTATGTGAAGACAATAATCAAATACTGCATAGCAACACATTATAAAGCCCTCTCTTTGAATATTTCTTTTGGCACATCCAAGGTGTATAAGATTTTATTTAAAGTATATCATGAAATAATAATCGTTTCGCAATTAAAACATATAAACACCCACGTCTCACTAAGTAGCTTTATCTTCTAATTCTTGTCCTCCATTCTGATCGCCAGGTTTCCATAGCAACCATAAAAAACACTCAAACTCAACAAAGTATCATTATCTGGCGATCTCTTTTAATTAGTAGTAACACAATCCAACTTTTTGATTTAAACTTCAGGCATATTTTATTCAAAGTAAACTTTGTTAACGGATTAATTAAACTCGTTCCACAATAATTTAATTACTCTTTAATGTTTGTAATATTTAAATTTTAGAAAACAAATTAATACATTTAAAAAATGATAAGGGAATGATTACTTTTTAACTTTTGGCATTTCATTTGTATGTAATTAACCCTAATTATTTCAAACAACGTATTTATATCTACATGTTTCTAAAACTAATCTTTCCATCAGCCCTTCGAAAGGAAGAGAGTAAATAAATATTAGCTGTCACTTATTTTTAATAAATCCCTTGTCTTGCTGACTTGACGTTAGAAAAACTAAAATGTTAATTTACTATATTGTTCGTGTATTAATCACAACTTGTGAATGTGTAGAATGCCAGGCCTCCACTGTGGTTCGGATCCCACGTTAAATTGTAGGCCCCCCATTTCATCTCACAATCACCCTACAATTACACATTAGCGTAAGTGCGTATAACCCGGACGGGTAGTAAGACGTGGTGCTAATAATAATACACTTGTCTCTGACACAAGAATTTGGGGCTTGAATCCCGAATCTGGGAAGTAGCGTGGGATTCAAGTAAACAGTGGGATTTACGAAAACACTGGTATTTTATCTTGTTCCCTACTCTTCTAGCCCAGCCTGTTTCTCTTCCCTACCTAGCCCTAACCACGCACTAATCGGATACGTGTGTGTTTGCGCCCTAGGAAAATTATCCGTGTGTGTATGCGTCTAACTAATATTCACATACTTCTTATTATTCTAAGGAAGGTTAATGTTTATTTTTATAAAATTTGTTTATGCTATTTCCTTTCAAAAACATTTAATTTATGTTTTATTTTCCTCCTGGCAGAATAGAGATATCAGGTCGATAACCACCCTAACCTAATCTAACCTAGCTTACAAACATCCCTTCATACTAGTACAATAGCCCCGCGGCTTCTTTGGCGCTGACTGACAGCTCACAGCTGAAGGTTGGCGGTTTTTAAAAGTTACCAGACCAAATTATGTATCCCTACGCTGAACCATATTATCTGAAAAAACATGTGTTTAGCTGCTGTCACTTCTGTCAGTCAACATTTAGGTATACACCTAAATGTTGACTGACAGAAGTCAGCTGTGAGCTGTCAGTCAGCACCAAAGAAGCTGCGGGGCTACTGTAGTAGTTTTGAAACAAGACCCACCAAAATAATAAACGTTATATATATATATATCCTCTTAAGACTTCCAGTTTATAGTATCAAGGCTTTGACTTGCCGACGGGAGTGAACACAACCTACGGTTTATCTTAGGCGGGCAATAACGCCTCCGATTTTTCAAAAGGCGTTACTAACATATCATTGAAAAATGCAATAAAACAGCATAACACAGGTGTTTTCTATTTTTCTTCCCCAAACTCAAAATATTCCTCCTTCATTTACATGATTTATTTTAGGTGGGCGTAAACGCCCAACTGTTTTGAAAGATCACTACCAACAAGGGCGCAAACATGACGTTCTCCACTAATCACCTCCTGCGAATCAAAGAAGAGGTAGCAGCATGGATATAAGCTTCGCTCGAATATCTATCTCCTCCTAAGTGTCAACTGATGATGAGCCGAGTGATAGAAGCTGATCCGTAGGAAATTGGACAGTGGGTGGCAAAGCGGGACGAGGGGGACTTAATGCAGGTGCAGAAGGTGCATTGTAGTGCGCACTAAGCTAGCCAGCCATGACGTCACAAGGGCGTTTGACATCATGATGGTTTATGTATAGGTTCGGGAGGGCGGGGAAGAGAAAGGGGTAAAAAAAAGGGGGGGGGGGAACCCCGCAGGTGTGAGGCGAAGCATTTTCTTCCGCATTATTTTCTCGGCCTTTTTTTACGCTTTACTACTAGTGGTTTGATTTTAATATAGGCCTATAGATTGAAGTTTAAAAACCTTAATAATACAACTCCCAATAGATTTTATTATTATTAGCTCCACGTCTTACTACCCGTTCGGGTTGTATGCACTTACGCTAATGTGTAATGGTAGGGTGATTGTCAGATGAAATGGAGGACCTACAGTTTAAAGTGGGATCCGAACCACGGCGGAGGCCTGGTATTCCCCACATTCACAAGTTGTGGTTAATACACGTCTTGTCAGAGGTGAAAGAAGGGTTTAGAAATCAGATAAATCTGTGTTAGGACCGAGGATTGAACCCCAGATTCCCCAGCACAGAAGTACGACATCTTACCCCTAGACCACCAGGTTACCGAACAATAGATATTAGATGTTAATGTGTTTTATAATAGTGATAACTGTAACAAGCTATTGCCTTCCTGTCCCCGAAAGGTTTGTATTTTTAATTCTAGTACCTCGTCTTATTATTTATTCAGGCTACACGCTTATATTCTAATCACGCTAATGTGTTAGGGAGGAGGAAGGTTTAATTTTTAGATGAAGTGTACCTGAATTTGCATGAAGGAAGAGTGAAAAGCCATTAAGGAAAAGCCACTTTCAGTAAGCCTCACCGGGATTCAAACCCCGAAATCCCCGTCATCGGCAGGCTATTCTATTTACGAGAGTGATATCTTAGAGTTTAGAGCATGTGGCTGATGAAGAGGGTTAAAACTTATTAAGCAGTAGTTTACATTTTTACAGATAAACTTTTTTTGAGAATTTTATCTCATAATATAATAGACTAGATAAGAAAGTATTACGATTGTACTATACCATTTAATTTTAACCGTGAACCTAGAGTGCATTGTGATTTCTCAACAATAACAAGAATATCTTCATTTAGTTACGTAGACATATACTAGCTTATCTGATGTAACATAACTAAGCCCTATCCCTGTGGTTGAGTGGCCTAAAGCATTGGATTTGCTGGCAGTTGACGGGGAGTTATAGGCCTATGTCCGAATTCCGGCCAGATTCAACGTGCGTGATTTTACAAACTAGATCCTTATGGTTATTTTTACATTCTCTCGCCACAATAATACGGATTAATTCTATTCTAGATACCCTTTTTCATCCTCTCCCCTTAAATTAAGTCGTCTTAACATAACGTCTTAATATAAATAAGATAAATAACTCTAAAAGATAAGTTAAAATTCGATTGGAGAATAAGTATTCTTCAGATAAAAATGAGAAATCATACCGTGATGAAGATTACAAGCTCTACAGTAGCCCCGTGGCTTCTTTGGTGCTGACTGACAGCTCACACCTGACTACAGTCAACATTTAGGTATATACTTAAATTTTGACTGTCAGAAGTGACAGATGTTAACATATGTTTTTGCAGATCATCTGGTCCGGTGTAGGGATGCGTAGTTTGGTCTAGTAACTTTATAAATCTGTCTGCTGTGAGCTGTCAGTCAGCACCAAAGGAAACATGGGGCTACTGTACCTACCCGTCAAAAACAAGCGAGACGAAACTGACGTATTTTCCTCGTGTTTATATTTATACCCACCCCGGTGGCGTAGTTGGCTAACGCGCTTGTCGTGTTGAGCTCGGCTGCTGAGGACGGGGAGATCGAGGTTCGAATCTCGGTCGGGTGAATTGGGGGTGGTTTTTCCTAAATGGTTTTCCACTCTCCATCCACGCAAATGTGGGTTCACTTCCTCTAATTCAACCTTCCCAATTCCTAATCCATTAGAGTAATTAGTACTTAAAGCGTATAACCCGAACGGGTAGTAAGACGCGGTGCTAAATATTATTAAATATTATCCTCGTGTTTATAGATGTGGGATTGGGGTAGGTTGATACTAGCTGGCACATTGGTACTTTCATTATAAAACAAAAAAAAAGTTTATAATAGGGTAGGAAGTAGGAGGAGAAGTTTATACAGACATACAGCGAGATCCTTCCTACACTAAGTGGACCGTAATTACCTTGCCAGACGGTTGATGCGCGCGCACGCCCGTTGGCACGCGCCGCGTCAAAATAAAACGGTCCGTTTCCGCCAGGTGACGTTGCTACTGAAGACCCTCTAAGGCATGGGGTCGGCAACCTTTTTTTGGGCCCTGAACGATTTTAATATTTAACAAAGGTCCCGCGAACAATCTTCGTTTCTCCACTCTACTTTTATTTTATTTTTTCTATACATATTGTTTTCTTTCTTCTTAATTTCAATATTTCCTACAATTCTTAAATCACCGCTTTTTTTTTTAGGAAGTAAATAAAATGGACACTCCGTTTACACTTAAAGGTATCAGTCTTACCTTGAATAATGACACTATGATCCTATCTTATAAGCTGTACCATAGTGGAGTAATGTAATTAAGCTTGCCTTTTCGTGACGTAGTTTTCTTACGCGTTCTACTGAAAATTGCTACGAGTTCGACCTGTTGATGACCCCTGGTCTAAGGGGTCACCACGAATAAGGAAGTAGGCCTGACACGAGAGCCAACAAAATATTTTGTTCCTACAGTCTTTGTACCCATTTGTGTTATGCTAATGTGCTAAGTATTAGGAAGGTCAAATTTAAAAGAAATGTAACTACATTTGCGTAGAGTGAGAGAGGGGAAACCCTCTAGGGAAAAAACATCATTACACAATACAGGGATTTGATCCCCAATCTCATCGTCTTTGGTAGTCCAGTCTTTTGTGAAAATGCTGCCTTCAACTATTCGACCATCGAAGCGGGTAACGCTCAATATTGGAGCTCGGTTCGTATACCAGCTGGGTGCATTTGTTAGTTTTATACGTCGTATTGTTTTATTAATCTCTACACCATACAAATGCCGATGCTTTACCTTAAATCTCTTCTTCCTAATTCTGTGCCTTTAATCTGGTCTAAGACGCGTGTCCATAAAAAGAGCGGACGCGTAACACCTAGAATTAAATGCCAGTCAAAAGGAGTACATTTAATTCAAAGGCTATAAACACTGTTTAATCTGGGGGATATGGAGGAGGAACTTGGATTATGGGTAGTGCACCCGCATTTGAGCGGAACGTTTCTAGATATATTTCAGTTTTTTTTAATCATTTTTGGGGACACACCCCTCAGTGCTGATGGTACGGTATTGAACCAGGACCTTCTTATCATAATTCCCTTACAATGAAAATTCGATTGTAGCTGGATTTTTTTATTTTTTAAATAAAATGTATTATCTACATATTATTATCATAATCCATGGTTTCTGTAGTGATTACACGCGATTCTCTCTAAACCAAATAATGAAGGTTTAACTCATTTGTTTTGTCATCCGAGAACGAAGTCTCCATGCCATGTTAATCTTTGAACATGTAAAATAGTCGCGACCCTAATCATTGGTAGAACGCAGGCAAGAACTTTAAGGATATCGAGAAAGACAAAACTTCAACATTTCCCTACTGAGAAAAGCTTTCTTAAAAAAAAATAATACAGTAGAGCCCCGACTATTCCGAAACTGGTTATCCTGACGACTGGTTATCCGGACTACCAATTATCCGGACTATCGGTAATCAGGATACGTCTCGCAGCAGAGATTTTCGTTAAATTCGGACAAAATAATGTTTTACTAATTTTTTCATAACATTACAGAGTTTTATGTAACTTATCGTATGTATTTGTTTTCAAGAAGTTCGAATATTTATTTAAATGTTGTGCTTTATGGTAAATACATACAATGTACTGAACTGTATGAATATTATTGGTTTTATTATGTGTCCTAGGTCATGTACATACTGTGAATTACATAAGTACATACCAGTACATACGTTCTAGGCTTCTAAATTTCAGCACTGTACCATATTTTCAATAAAGTTTTTTTAGTGTGAAAGCATATTTTTTTCTATATGATCAATTATACAGATTTTAAACTATACGAATTAACCTAGGTCCTAATTAGTCCGGATAATCGGGGATCTAATGTAGTGCGATAAGATTTCTTGATTATTTTTCTTATACCGATAGTTTTCGATAAATTTATTTTTGTATGAATTTGGTACTAATCCTATTTCCCCCCNCCCCCCCCTTTTCAATTTCAACACCACATCCAAAAGTACGTCACATCATTACATTAACTGGTAGTACAGGCAGGGTGTTCCAAAAATCACTCAACCCAAAGAAAAAATTTATATTTTGTGCCATATAATATATATACATCTATTGTAAACCATGTAAACCAAACAATAAACTATAAAGAAATCACAGAAGGTGTTGAAAGTGTTATTCTTCTTCTCTATAATACAAATTCACTCGTTTAACCATATTTCTAGACACACGACGAATCTTTGCCTGGGATATGGTTACAATGAACCTCTTAATGTTGGCTTGAACTTTAGCCAAAGTTTGAGGGTTGCTTACATACACTGTCTGTTTTAAGTCTCCCCACAAAAAAAAAAATCAGGTGTTGTTAGGACTGGAGAACGAGGTGGCTACAAAGTCTTAGATATCACACGAACACCAAAAATCTCAGCCAGCCAGTGTCACGCTGGAATTAGCTGCGTGTGCGGTGGCTCCATCTTACTAACACCAGACATCACATTCTGTTTTATCCATTAATGCAATAAACTGCATAAAACATTGCTGGTAACGTTCAGGATTAACAGTTTCTCTAAAGAATAGAGTACCTACCATCCTCCACCACACTCCAATCTTATGACTGTGTAACGGCACCTCATGGAAAACGTGTGAATTTTCAGAGCTCCAAAATCTACTGTTCTGACTGTTTACGCAACCACTTAAATGAACCATGCTATGACCTTAAAATAATGTTCCAAAATGAATATTAGCTCTGCTCGTGAAAAAACTCATCTTACACTTTCAAACGCTGTAACTCAACTAACTAGACCTAGTGTATGTCTCAAGGTCACACGGCCTGCACAAAACCCGACCAACATCACAGTGAGGTGACCTGGTGGTCTAGGGGTAAGGTGTCAGACTTCTGTGCTGGGATCCGGGGTTCGATCCTCGGTCCCGGCAAAGATTTATCTGATTACCAAACCCTTCCTTCACCTCTGACAAGATATCTTGTGAATGTGAGGAATGCCATGCCTCCACCGTGGTTCGGATTCCACGTTAAACTGTAGGTCCTCCATTTCATCTCACAATCACCCTACCATTACACATTAGCGTAAGCGCGTATAACCCGAACGGGTAGTAAGACGTGGTGCTAATAATAATAATAATAATAATAATAATAATAATAAACATTACAGTGTTGCCATACAAATAAACATGTTCTTCTGCGAGAAATATTCTTGAGAAAAAAAAAGGTTGTGTGACTTTTGGATCATTCTGTATAACGTAGGTCACGAACCAAAAGTTTGCTCAACCTTTTTTTTTCTGTAGACACCTTCCACATTTACAATTTATTTTATTCACTCCCTCTTTCCAACTGTTTCCTCCGTTCGTTCACACTTCTTTAACATCTCGGATCTAACCTCTCTACTCCCCCTTTCAATCATCAACAAGCGCGGAAATAAGTTCGTGTCACTTGAGATGGCTTTGTGCCGTTATGAGTCACTTGTTGGGCACGCTTTGCACAGTCCTCACAGCGTAGGAGTGGTAGTAGATTGACAGCTAGCAGAAGATTTTTACTGCAGACATTCGTTGAAAGTTACTAATTTTAACCTATGAATATTATTATTATTATCAGCACCGCGTCTTACTACCCGTTCGGGTTATACGCTCTTACGCTAATGTGTAATGGTAGGGTGATTGTGAGATGAAATGGAGGACCTACAGTTTAACGTGGAATCCGAACCACGGGGGAGGCCTGGCATTCCTCACATTCACAAGTTGTGATTAATACACGTCTTGTCAGAGGTGAAGGAAGGGTTTGGTAATCAGATAAATCTGTGCAGAGACTGAGGATTGAACCCCGGCCCCCAGCACAGAAGTCCGACACCTTACCCCTAGACCACCAGGTCACCCACCTATGAATAAAACAATTATTATGTGTTTTGTTTCTGGCCTGTGGAAACAAGATAATATATTAAAGTTCATGAAATAATAAATTAAAAAGTATTAACTACACTGTATTCAAATTTATATCTAGTTA
The DNA here is from genome assembly GCA_901482245.1 of Timema douglasi. Taxonomy (NCBI): domain Eukaryota; kingdom Metazoa; phylum Arthropoda; class Insecta; order Phasmatodea; family Timematidae; genus Timema; species Timema douglasi. Next base: position 10,027 of record CABEEJ010003470.1, on the reverse strand, counting down.
TAATTGGCCACCAAAATAATTAAATGTTTTATTTTATAACTTAGAGAAAGAGCTATACAAAATATTACTTTCAAAGAAAAAGTTTTTATTTTGTAAACACATTTTTATGAACGCAAACTATATATTGTATGACGTCACCTACCAGGCTCATTTGATCTAGTCCACCATCTTAATTTATGAAGAGAACGCAGCCTTTTAGAAGATATCGTTTGAAAAACATTTTTAAGTAAAGTATAGACGCCGCTTCCACAGAAAAATATACATCAACACTTTTATTCATAAGTTATTATCAAAATAAATAAAAAAACATTTCGGTGTCTGCATGGTCCAAGGCGCTACTTTTCCATTATACTAGATTGCCGATGACGGGAAGATCGAGGTTAGAATCTCAGTTGGGTGTACTGAGGGTGGTTTTCCTTAGATGGTTTTTCATACAAATGTGGGTAGAATTCCTCTAAAATATAACTTCCACTATCCCTAAAACCACTAGCGAAATTACTAAAGAGTATAACTCGAACGGGTAGTAAGACGCATTGCTAGAAATCAGCAACATGGTCTTGTAGAGCATTACGGTTGTCGAATGGATACATGAAGGTAGATCTAGTAACATTTGTTAGATGTCACCATCACTCCCTCCTGGCTGGGTGGACAAATGTCTCTCATGACCTGTGGATCGCTCTTGCGGGCGAACGGGGGATGGGGATCTTAGTTTTCATGAAACAGAGGGGAAGGGGATAAAAAAATAAAAGTACTTCCGTTGCGTGCATGTGGGGGTCTAGTGAATTTATTTGTTGGAACGAGTTTCCTGTATTTAACAGCGATGAATATGTTAAGGAAAATTATACTTATGTATGTACTATATTTATCAACATCTTTTAGAAATCAAAGCAAATTATTAATTATTTTTCCTTTTGTCCGGTACTTCGGCTCAGTCGGTAGCGTGTCTTGTCTAATGACTAACCTATTCAAGAGTCTCGAATGTAATTCCTCCGCCTCGGTGGCTTAGTTGGCTAACGCGAAAGTTTCATGTTGAGCTAAGCTGCCGAGGACGGGGAGATCAAGGTTTGAATCTCGGTTGGGGGAACTGGGGGGTGGTTTTCCCCTAAATGGTTTTCCACTCTCTTACCACACAAATGCGGATCTACTTCCTCTAAATAACACCTCACAAATTCCTGACACATTAGAATAATTAGTACTATATTATTATTATTTAGCACCACGTCTTACTACCCGTTCGGGTTATACGCTTTAAGTACTAATTACCTTAATGGATTAGGAATGGGGAGGTTTGAATTAGAGGAAGTGAACCCACATTTGCGTGGAGGGAGAGTGGAAAACCATTTAGGAAAAAACACCCCCAGTTCACCCGACCAAGATTCGAACCTCGATCTCCCCGTCCTCAGTAGTCGAGCAGCTCAACACGACCAGCGCGTTAGCCAACTACGCCACCGAGGCGGGTAGCTGCTAATTAAATATAATGTAATTTCCTAAAGGACCCAACATTTATTGTAAAACACCGTCTACAGAATCCGTAAACGTAAGGTGTGTAGTGGTCCATTAGAGATCGACTTTACACTAACAAGATTGTATTGCATGCACTTTACAGCGTCCTTATCCTTAAGTCCTAAGTCCTTACCATTTCTAAGAAGTCAACCTTAACTTTCAAAGGATTAGTCAATAAGGACATCCAAGGACTTCCAAGGACTAGCTACTACTATTATTATTATTATTATTATTAGCACTGCGTCTTACTTACCCGTTCGGGCTATACGCACTTACGCTAATGTGTAATGGTAGGGTGATTGTGAGATGAAATGAAAGACCTACAGCTTAACGTGGGATCTGAACCACGGTGGAGGCCTGGCACTGTGCCGGGACCGAGGATTGAACCCCGACCGCCAGCATAGTAGTCTGACACCTTACCCCTAGACCGCCAGGTCACCGACTAGCTACTAAATCAAAGTAAATATATGCCTACGCATCGAAATGAAAGCACCAATCGCAGTGAAAGGATCCGTTACTATGGAAACAAATACAAAATGAAATAATAGTTTGACTAACGGGAAGCGTGGTGTTCGATCCCGGGTGCTTCCAAAATTTGTCTGTGAGGCAATGGGGTCTGGGACAATGCCAAACTCAGCCACGTTTGGGGGTTCAAACCCTCCACGAAATTTTATGAACAAAATATATATATTGTTTTATTTATGGTTCAAACAATATCAAAATTAAGATACGAATACAAATTATGGGCCTGTGTTACCATTAAAAGCACTTCAGATAGCTTTTAGAGGTGTTAAATATTTAGAAATTGTCCTAGGCTTCGGCATTTTTGAGGTTATTTTACCATAAAATAAATACTCCACAGAGCTTCAAAAAGTGTTAAATATTTAGAAATGTTTCTAGCCTTTATCATTTTGGGGGTTATTTTACCATTTAAAAAAAACACTCCACAGGGCTTCATTTTCCAAGTCTTCTAAAGCTAGGGGATTATTTTACAATGAAATCAAAAACACTTCAGAGAACGTCTAGAACTGTTTATTATTTTTTTTTTAAATGTATAGCTTCCAGCAATTGGGGGGATGTGCCCCCCAAACCCCCCCCCCCCNCCCCCCCCCCCCCTCCCCTGAAATTATTGGCTGGTTACGGCCTTGGTTACCACTATCATCGCTAACGGCAGTGACCGCTTGCGAGCTTGCACCATGGAAAGTTTTTGGTATTCTGTAAAACCTCTGCTTCACAGATCACGTCTGCTCGTACCATGCTTTTAGACAATTTTCTTTCGAACGGCTTAATTGGACATAGACTCCAACTTTCTCATTGGCTGGTACAGTCACATGATTAAGGGTACGGATTATATAGAGGCATTTTCCATTTTTAAAGACCATTAAGAACTATACGGATGCGGAGCTAACGGAGTCTGTAAACGAGACCTTACACGACCAAGGGCTAGCTGGTACCGAGTGGGCTGTGAATTATTTAAAATATATTGGGGTCTGTTGTGATACCTTCTTAGACTGAACATACATTGTTACCCTGGGAAACTTATAAATAACTCAAGGAATAATTTTTTACAAATTTTATTGACGATGCCAAAATAAAGAAAAGAGCCAGACATTTTCAGTAACCTCCAAATCCAACATAATTCAATAAATTACCCCGATGTTAAGAGAATATAAAGGTAGCGCTATTTGTAGGAATTTTATTATGTCTTTGCTTACGTCAATAAGTACAGAGCAGCGATGATTATATTTTAATACTAAGACATCAAAACATACGTATTTTAAAAATAAATAGAGTAATAATGTTAATTGTACATTAGTGTTGATTTCAAACGTTTATTTTTTATTTAAAGTTTCAAAATACGACCTGATTTTTAACAACTTCTTTGGTCTTCCATATAATTTTGTTTATGTAATGCGCTAGTTTGTTTAATGAGTGACGTCACAAGCTCAGTCAGCCAATTAGTTGTCTTTCTTCATATGGCTGTATTCTCTTTACATAATTATAGTGACTCTATAAAAATATCACAAAAAAACTCATCAATAAAGACAAATAAATACACTATGTAATCATGGCAATACCTCCCAAAAACAAAACTACAAAGAGACTGCATGCCAGACTATATATTCTTGTTACATTATTTTCATCAACTTGGTTTGCTGAGCTTTCAATAATTAGCAATAATCTATCTAGCTGAGGATGGTTGCAATGTTTGTTATACAATTAATTAAAATGAGTCAATATTAGCCAACAAAATAGCATTAAAGTGAACTAGTTTGAAGCCTCGTTTATTTTGTAACATAACATGTTGGCCAACACAATACCAACAAGTTGTGTTACAATATAAACGCATTCCCAGCTTGTTGGGGATTTTGGCCAACATGTTGGTGTTGGGAGAGCCGGTCAGAGCCGACAAGTTGTGTTGGATCATTTGTTGGAGATAATAAACGACCAACCCAACATGTTGGCTGATTTGGGAGGTTCTGCGCATGCGCTAGAGAGTCGAGCCAGTCTCTAGCCTTGGCAACGCACACACATGTTTTTTGGCTATAGATAAGGCTCACATGAAGTGAAGGGTTGTAGCAAATTTTCTTACTGGAGTCCCACCAATTTTCCCTTCCATTTTACCACGTAAATGAGGATACAGAAGTGTAACTAAGCATTAAAAGTCCGCATATGACATGCGTACAAAATTATCAAATCCACTTTGCAAATGGTGACCTGGCGGTCTAGGGGTAAGGTGTCAGACTTCTATGCTGGCGGCCGGGGATCGATCCTCGGTCCCGGCACAGATTTATCTGATTACCAAACCCTTCCTTCACCTCTGACAAGACATCTTGTGAATGTGGGGAATGCCAGGCCTCCACCGTGGTTCGGATTCCACGTTAAACTGTAGGTCCTTCATTTCATCTCACAATCACCCTACCATTACACATTAGCGTAAGTGCGTATAGCCCGAACGGGTAGTAAGACGCGGTGCTAATAATAATAATAATAATTTTGCAAATGTAGGTAATTTATTATTCCCCATGTATGTACCTTCAATTTGACGTTTAGATTTTTTTAAAAACCTTCAAACTCCCCACCGTTTATTACTTCTTGTTTTTTTTTTTTGGAAAGAGTACACTTCCTCTAAACACAATAAATGAAGAACGGCAAGTAATACGATGTTATCCATGGCTAGAAATGTGAGGACTGATTAAAAACTAGAGGAGGACCCAGGATGTTGGTCCAACAAGTTGTCGACAGTAAACGTAGCTTACTTTTCCTCGTGTGTTGTCTCCTAACATGTTCGCAAACATGTTGGGTCCAACTTGTTACATAATAAACGAGGCTTTAGAAACGATAATATTATTGTAACTTTTAATTTAGCATTACAACTGTATTTATACAAAAGTAAATATTTATTACAGGTTTTAAAAGTGAGCTTATTAACTTAATTTGGTACTTGTGTGGGTTTTTTTCCAAATTTATATATGCGTAATTTCGAGAAATCTTTAGATTTTAAATCGATTTCAAGTCAAAGTAATAAACAAACACCCACTTCGGTGGCCGCATGGTTTAACGCACTACTCTCATGTTAGAGCAAACTGCCGAAGATGGAGAGATTGGGGTTGGATCCCGGTTGGGTGCATTGAGGGAGGTCTTTCCTAAATAGTTTTTCAATCTCTCTCCATTCAAGTGTGGGTGCACTTCCTTTTATATAATACCTTCCTAATCCCTAACACGTTAGTGTAGTTAGTACATAGGCGTATACTATTATTATTATTATTATTATTATTATTATTAACACCGCGTCTTACTACCCGTTTGGGTTATACACACTTAAGCTAATGTGTAATGATAGCGTAATTGTGAGATGAAATGGAGGACCTACAGTTTAACGTGGAATCCGAATCCACGGTGGAGGCCTGGCATTCCCCACATTCACAAGTTGTGATTAATACACGTCTTGTCAGAGATGAAGGAAGGGTTTGGCAATCAAATAAATCTGTGCTGGGACCGAGGATTGAATCCTGGACTCCCAGCACAAATAGGCGTATAACACGAGCGGTTAGCAAGACGCGGTACTGAAACAAAAAAATAAAAATTCAAACGGAATAATGAACATATTGTTCGTAATGTTGGTCTCAAGTATACAATTAGCATAATTAATGATAATAGTAGATTTATTGGCATGTTTGCTTTTCTTAGAATTGGATAGTTTTGAGCTCACAAAGACAATAATTTCCCTCACAAACTACTTGAGAAAATATATGTCCATTTTAATTTTACTCACAATCGGTGTGTTGTCTCACAAATTTGTCTCTTCATATTTGGTTTGCCGCTGACGGGTAAATACAGTTTCACACGAGGGGTATTTTTTTCATCGCGCGACATTTTTGTAGCACAAACTTTTATTAGAGCGATCAATTCTGACGTTGCTTTCCGACTAGTTTGCTTTCCGACTAGAGGGAAAATACCGCTCCCCCCCCCCCTTAAGTTGTAGTTTTGAAGTGGTTCTAGATCGGTGGCGTAAGAATATTACCGCGCTATTATTTATCTCCTTATTTATGGGAACGCTCTCATTTGAACCATTGCATCTCAGCGGATAAAATTCGCGCGACAAAAACATCGCTCAGTAAAATACATCTCGTATGAAACGGCACTAAGTCAGTATTTGAATATCTGCCAGGAGTATTGAGGGATTTCTTTTTAAATAGTTTACCATCCATCCCTACAAACAAATACGGGTACATTTCCTATAAATAATTATACTTTCATAAACCCTAGAGTGTTAATCTAAATATGCGTATAGATAGAGAAGAAAAAAATCCTGTGTCCTGGTGTCATTTTTCAACTAATTTAAATTAATTTATCATTAGTACGTTTAAAACCGGGTTTATTAACCACTTAGGTGACCTGGCGGTCTAGGGGTTAAGGTGTCAGACTTCTATGCTGGCGGCCGGGGTTCAATCCTCGGTCCCGGAAAAGATTTTTCTGATTACCAAACCCTTCCTTCACCTCTGACAAGACATCTTGTGAATGTGGGGAATGCCAGACCTCCACCGTGGTTCGGATTCCACGTTAAACTGTAGGTCCTTCATTTCATCTCACAATCACCCTACCATTACACATTAGCGTAAGTGCGTATAACCCGAACGGATAGCAAGACGCGGTGCTAATAATAATAATAATAATAATAAACCACTTAGTCTAAGGGATACGTAAAGACAGTTGGTATGGTTTTCAAACATTACTAAGAATTAAATGTAATATACTTCAATCTTACAAACCTTACAAATAAAACAAACTAAAAAAAACTAACGTTTAGTAAAACAACTATGAAAGACTTTACACCCATTTTTAATTTTTTAGCACTGCGTATTACTACCCGTCTTAGGCCCCTACTATCGGTCTTACTACCCGTTCGGGTTATACGCTTATGAGGAGACCTGGTGGTCTAGGGGTAAGGTGTCAGACTTCTGTGCTGGGGTCCGGGGTTCAATCCTCGGTCCCAGCACAGATTTATCTGATTACCAAACTCTTCCTTCACCTCTGAAAAGACATCTTGTGAATGTGGGGAATGCCAGGCCTCCACCGTGGTTCGGATCCCACGTTAAACTGTAGGTCCTCCATTTCATCTCACAATCACCCTACCATTACACATGAGCGTAAGTGCGTATAACCCGAACGGGTAGTAAGACGCTAAATGTTTTAGGGATTAGGAAGGTTGTATTTAGATAAAGTGTACCCGGATTTGGACGGAAAAAGAGTGGAAAACCATTTAGGAAAAACCACCCTCAGTACAACTAACCCAGATTCAAACCTTCATCTCCCCGTTATCGGCAGTCTAGTCTATAATTTTTTAATAGTTTATGTTTTTATAATACTAAATTTTGTTTACTTGCCTTACAGTATTGCGATGCAGTTGTGTGTGAGTGTTTTTTTTTTACTCCCGACAAACACTGGAATTCCTTGGAATGAGGGCATGGTGTGGCTTGACTGCTAACTTTATTAGCCAACGAGCGCGTTTATTGTTTTAATGTGGCTAGGATGAGGGCTAAGGGGGTGTTATAAACGAAGGGGATTAACGGTGGAGAAAGGAGGGGGGTTTGGAAGGTAGTTGCAACGCCTGTGGAGGACTACGCCCACCAGTTGGCTTCTTGTTTAGATTAAAGGGCATCATTTCAAGCTGTTACTCGGCAATATAAAAACATCACTTTTTTTTTGCGTTGCATCTTAATTACTGCCTGTTTGGGCTATTTTTGTATTCACACTAATGGGTTAGGGTTGAGTAAGGCTTGATTCAAAGGAAGTGCACATGTATTTACATGGAAGGAGAGTGGGAAACCATTTAGAAATATTGCTGTTGTTAGATTCTGACTCAAATTCGAAATATCGAATCTTAGCAAAGTCTATAGATTTATTATTAATCAAAATAGTTTGTCATATCACATTTTGCTCCCATTCAATTTTTACTTTCCCACTATCTTACAGGTAGTGAAAGTATTGTAATCGTAAAAAAAAAAATTAACTCGAGATTTTGATGAATGTTTACGTTTCATGTCCCCCCGAATCCAAAAAAGTTGTTTTTGAATTTCCGTCTGTCTGTCTGTACTTCCAACTAAAGCCTAGAATATTTTAGCGATTGGCTAAAATTTGGGATCTAGAATTTTCATAGGGTTGCCTAGAGGGGTTTTTGGAATTGTATATCTAACCCTAAAATTAATGATAGTTTACTGAAGGGGAAAAAAAGAAAAATCGATTTATTCAAAATCGGTTCTAACGATTTTGATTAAAATTCGTATCTAGGCGTTGATTAAAATTCTGACTATTTTCATTTTCCCATGAAAATGACTTTTAGGGTACTTAACAGAGGAGGAAATTTCCGTATCCCCGCAATTATTTGAGATAATTAATAACTTATCATTGCAAAATTGCAGTACTATTAAAAATAAAAAACTTTTATATGAAATATATTTTTATAAAACCAACAGTTTCTGAGATATTGGCAAATATATTGATACAATTTTGTAAGTTTAGTTGTAAAGATATACAACCTAAGTCCCCTTGACAGCAATGACTTGCATTTAAAAATTACATCTTATTGTTTCCTACTCAAGATAAACATATATTTCCACTGACTTTTCTTTTAATACAATTCCTGGCAGGAAGATTCCCACAGGACATTTCAGAAAATAAACCAAATATCCTGAGCTGTAATCGAGTAAAAAAATAAGTCTACAAAAAATAACTTTAACATAAAAAAATTATCATGGTGGAATACTATTTTTAGAATCATTCAAGAAGTTTTGTTTTTTGTTTCATTCTTATAATAATATAATAATTAGCACCGCGTCTTACTACCCGTTCGGGTTATACGCTTTAAGTACTAATTACTCTAATTGATTAGGAATTGTGAAGGTTGAATTAGAGGAAGTGAACCCGCATTTGCGTAGAGGGAGAGTGGAAAACCATTTAGGAAAAACCACCCCTAAATCACCCGACCGAGATTCGAACCTCGATCTCCCCGTCCTCAGCAGTCGAGCATCTCAACACGACTAGCGCGTTAGCCAACTACGCCACCAAGGCGGGTTTGTTTCATTCTTAAATCCTTAAAAAAAGAAGAAGAATAAAACGTAAATACATAAACAGGGAAAATCCGATCGTCACTTACCACCTCATCACAGGTAGGCAACACTCTTAATTCTGGTTCTTCCTGAATTAAACGTTTCTTTGATAATTCTAATACATTCTCCCGCCCCTCCAACCCCCTTCCGAATATGTCAACCTGTTAGAAGGAACATTTAACACCCTCGGTTACGCCAGACCTGGATAGAACTATCTTTTGACTATCCGTCGTTGGAATGACAGACACATTCGTCACATCCTTGAAAGATGTAGCGAAGATTGATAGGAGGGGGAGGGGAGAGCGGTTAGAATTGTTTATGCGCATCACGATATCGTCGCGAGATATGGCGGTATAAAACTTCGCTACACGTTTCAAACTGGGCAACCGTTGCCACCTAGAATGCAAATGAACACATTGAACATATGACCCGATACTTTCAGATCACTTCAGTTTACTATATGTTTTATGGCCTTTGTAAGTGATTAGGACTACCCAGAAACAAACAGTACCACACGCTCTTACATACTGTCACATATAGTATATTATAGTTTGGAATAAACTTTTCAAAAAATAGTTAATCAGAAAACTATTACCTTTAATTAAATTGTTCTCGTATGAACAAACTTACAGTGCTATTTATAATGTAAAAATTACACCCTAAGTTTCTATTTTTAATAACATGGTTAAAGCGATTTTGAAATAAATTAAATTTTTAAGTAACAAATCCGTCAGTAGAGTACCATTAAAGTATTTAGTCTCCAAAAAACAAGTATACATGCTTATTTATCATGTAAAACCCTCCATAAATATATACATATACGTATATATGTATATATATCATACTAATATTATAAAGAGGAAAGGTTTGATTTTTTGTTTGTTTGTTTGTTTGTAATGAATAGGCTCCGAAAC
>CABEEJ010003469.1:66838-82121 GCA_901482245.1 Timema douglasi | reverse complement strand
ATATCTAAACAATTTCTACTCCAGTATCACCAAGGTAAGTGTGCTGGCTATCCCTTCTAATTTAAACCATGATTTAGCCTAGTGCTTTATACCACATAACCTGAAATGTGTAATTGAAATTTTTATCAAATTTTGACATGAAACCTCCTGACGTGTTGAAGGGGGGATGCTCCTATGATTCACTTCGATAGGCTTCATTGTTAATCATATAGCGATAAAGTGATATTCAATGTAATTAGAAGAAATTGAGTTTGCGTACTAAGACTATTTTGGACTCTTGTGCATCAAGAAATAGAGCTTAGAAACAGAAGTGGTTCGTCCAATTCTCATACAGATATTGTTGGTAACCATATGAATTACAGTGTGCAACCTTTTGCCACGGGCATAGTTGCAAGAACTTTCCTTGACATTGGGTATAGTTGTGTATCCTTTTCCTTTTGAATCCCCTGATCATGTTATATAACGTCAGTAGTGCAAGAGTCTTCTGAAAATGATAGGCTTTAGAACAACTGAGACGGAGAGAGATGTTGTCTCCGAGCCGATCATGAAGATGGAAGAGAACACTTCAAATGGAGGCAATGGACTGTCTTCAAGATGATGGATGTTCCTTCTTCTCATCTTTCCTAAGGGGCGGGAGAGTTGTAACATTAGCGTGGACTGCTAATATGACAATGTTACTATCTGCCTCGAAACAAGCTAATATTCGTAGACATCCTGCAATAGAAATACCAATAGAACCAGCCAGTTTAAAATACTACCCAAAATAATCTTATACTCAATAACTTCCAGCATTATTAAACATCACGATCTTACTATGTCACATATAGGTCTCTACTCACGCATATATCTACTTGGTGTAGACTGATATGCAAGTCGAGCCTGCTCACCACGAATGCTAGAATGACGAGAAGTCCAAAAAACGCTACGAATTGTGCAGCCCCCTGATGTTCTGACGAAGAAGGCCAGCAATGCTCTGATTGGCCAGTACTGTACTATTAGAAGACCACTCAGATGTTTGGACACCTGGGTTGGCGTACGTGACCTAACAAGCATAGCTCTACACTTGCTCATCTTGTGTCTTGGAGTTCATGTTTGGAAACTAGTCAAAAGCAGCGGCAGATGATCAAGACAACAAAAACCGGCCTACATGATGAATACAACAAAGCCTTTCCACCAGATGTTTGCAAATGACGTAATAAAAAAGGAGAACTCCCGCCTTCCCACCCGGCAACTAGACCTATATAACGAAGGAACACAGACAATCTCATAGACTATTACTTTGGCCACTTCCACAAAAAGTCCTATTTAGGACTAGGACGTTATCTAGCCAGGATGGCTTATAATATCTTTGTTTAAATCTATAAAATATAAATTGATACAATGGGTGTGAATTTCCTAAAATTATTATTATTATTATTACTATTAGCACTGTGTCTTACTACCCGTTTGGGTTATACGCACTTACGCTAATGTGTAATTGGTAGGGTGATTGTGAGATGAAATGAAGGACCTACAGTTTAACGTGGAATCCGAACCACGGTTGAGGCCTGGCATTCCCCACATTAACAAGATGTCTTGTCAGTTTGAAAACTTCTTTGCTTTGAAGTTAATGTTAAAATAACTTATTTTTGTTGTTTAATGTGGTTTTAACTTCAATATTTGTAGATTCATTTAGGCCAAATTACAATTTCTGTAATGTAACTTTTTCTATTTTAATAATATTTAATATGAGAATTTGGTTTAATTCTTTATAAGTGACGAGGGTAATTGTCCCGCAAAGGTTTGAGTTTAGTCGGGAAGTCAAACCTTTGTGCTTTAACGTAAATATCTGGTGCAATATTTAAATTTAAATTTATTCCATAAATTTAAAACTGTTTAGTCTATTCAGTGGTGTGAATATGACACGTTGTAAACCATTTAAAATAGGCTCATTAAGCTCTTTGTGATTTTGTATAATATTTAGTAGGTAAAACCTTAAGTAAATATCTGGTGCGATATTTAAATATAAATTTAAAACTGTTTAGTCTATTCACTGGTGTGAATCTGAGGCGTTGTAAACCATTTAAAAGAGGCTCATTAAGCTCTTTGCAATTTTTGTAATATTTAGAAATTTAAACTTTTGATCCTTTTGATTTTATTTGGTCTTAATTCACTGTGGTGAGTTATAAATTTGTATATCTTCAAAAAAAAGTTCTTTAAATAATAGCAACTATTTTGTTTATTTCATTGGTCTCTTCTAGACAATTTTATATTATATAATTATAAAAACTTTTGGTGAATGTAATAAATTGCTAAGATTTATTTTGTTTTCCAACACGCAATCCTCCCTTCATCTTAACACCCTCCCCCCCTCCCTCCCCCAATTCATGTTCTTTTTAGTAGTACAGTATTTATTTTACTTTGCCATTTCGTTACGAATCCAAATAATGGTTGTGAAACAAAATATGATATAGGTTAAAATAAAATGCCTGCCACCTAAACAATATATTTAAAAAATAATCTGTGAAACATTATAATAAAAAATAATTAATCACTCTTTCAGTTGTTTTTAGGTTTCTTTGATTCAGATTGACTCACACAAAAGTGGTCCAACAATGTTGTCTTCCACTTTTGAATTTGCTGTTATTTGTTTCTTATTTTCTCAAAGCAGAGTCACTTTTTTCCAGTTTTTTGCCCGGAGCTTCTAGCATAGTTTGAGTTATTTGAAAACCTTTCCAATCATTAATTTTCATTGCATTCTTAAGCCTTTCATTAGCTTTTGCCACTAATGACTTGTAAGGTTTAACTTCTTCTTTAGCTTCTGATTCTTTCTTTTCTAACATTTTCGCTTTTTGTAATGCCTCTTTACCTCCTGTGATTTCTTTTCGAAAACATTTCTTTTGCTTGAAACTCTTCACTTTGTTTTCTTGCTCTTGTTTCTTCCGTTCAGCGTCAATTCTCTTCTCTTCTTCGAGTATAGCCACCTATGGGGCCCCACCCCCCTTCTTAATAAAGTCCTTCGTGAATGGTACTGTGTGGCACTGATAGTTGTAATGTTTAAGAGCATCTTTGGTAGACTGTATGGCACTGATGGATGCCTCAGAGAGACAGGTCCTGTTGTAAGATAGTTTGGTGTTTGTGAGAATCCTCACTCAACATCAGCATTTCCATGGGGTAACACAAGAATAGCTTTAACAAGCCTTGTCAACTAAGGATATTTAGTATGATCAAGAGCATCCTTTATGATGAAAATCTTTCCCAAGTATTGATCAAGTCTCTTTGACATCACTCCTTGCCCATCTGGGGTGCAATTCCAATCGTCTGGAATTTGTTCACACTGAAGTACTCTCCAATCATCTCCAATTAAGTCAACATTGCAAGGTGGGACAAGAGAAACAGCATTTGCTAACAGCTATATTGACCTAACAGTCCAAGCTTTACATCTATGTTCATAATTAAGGCACCAACTTTCCTTTAATATCACATTATGTAATGGCAGCTTTTACTGCAAATGTCCTGATAATGTGTGGTAGAACTTTTGCATACCATGAAGCAGTGTTTTCTGTACCTTTAGATTCAATTTCTTCAATATTTTTCTTGTTTCTATGCCAATTTAAAAATCATCATCACTTTGTTCCTTATCTATACACGGAAACATAAGCTTGAGTTCATCAATAGATTTATCATCTCCAGATAATTTTGCTAGGCTGGTTTGTGAAGCCTGACAATATTCTTTGAGAACAGTCAACTGGCTTTTGACTCGTTCAATTGCTGGAGCCAATGTAAGCCACCTGCACTCAACATGCTTCAAAAACTTTAATTGGCAAACACCAAGTTCACTCTGTAGTTTTGGTATTCCTCCATTCTTACTGGTGAAAGTTTAAAAAAATTATGTAAATCAACAACTAAGTCCACTACTGTCTCTCCAAAATCTGCTATTCCTTTCCCAAATCCACCATGAACAACATGTGACATCTAGAAGAGCAGGGAGGTCTTGGTTTTTCTTTGCTTCACTAAATGTACGAAAAACTGTTTTATTTACATTAGGCCCATCACTTCCGAGTGTCATTAGATTCCTCAGAGGGAGTTTAGCACCATCTATTGATTTCAATATTTTATCTGAAATGTCTTTTCTGAAAATTTAAAAATGACATCTGGACACGGGAATTGAACCCGGGACCTTAGAATTAGTATGACAATGCTCTAACCACTGAGCTATCCAGGAATCCCGTGTCCAGGTGTCATTTTTCAATTTTCAGAATATGATATCTAGATGGAGTAATCCTCACTAAAAACATAAATAATAGCTTTAGCTATTTGATTCTTAAATAAGCAATCCCTTACAATTATAATAATTGTACAAGTGGCAGCATTAAGCCAACTACCGAGTCTAAGATGGCTGTGTTATCTGATAGCTTGTGATCTTAATAAAAAATCACACTGTTTATTCTGAGCCATCTTTTATCTTTTTTCCATAATTTATTGTCTTCTGAGACACCAAAATCTTTGGGTAAAAGATAAATGTGATTCTAAAGCCCCATCAATTTAAGTTGCACTCCATTTTTAGAGTTGTTTAAATGCGGGGGAGGGGGGGAGAGTGTGTCTTAAAATCGAAGAGCTATAGTAGTTTGATTATCATATTTACTATCATAAAACCTTACACATTTATTAATGAAGTTCAGAGGTGTGTAACATACTCTCTGAAATTCTCTACATACCTAAGCGGTTTTGTAACACACTGCTCTAGATGATGATCTAAATTTTCCCTTATAGTTCCCAATAAAAGATTAGAGCTTAGGAGTTGAGCCACAGTGTTCTCGAAATGCAATAGAAATGTTTTAAACATATTGATTCTATGTTGTGACTATGTTCTCGCAACTTTGAATATTTCATTATATTTATGTTGTGTTACTTACACGAGTGCAAAGCCATACTCCTGTTCCTGGCGCGCATCCACACTGGCACAATGACACAAGAGCTGACACAGCAAACGAGAGAGTTCCAGCTGGGCCGCGCAGTACTGGGTGGCCACTACATGAACATGTAGAGGTGTCTGCTGTTTGGTCGTGTTCTTTAACAGGTGCATGCTCAGCTCACGCAAGTTCTGACATAACAACAAAAGTCATGTGATAGACAATCAAATATTTCAAGCAAACAAAATTTCATCCATGTATAAAATAGATAAAATGCAAATTTAGTATTAAATTGAAACACAATTAAATAGGACTGGGCCAATGTCGACTGCTGGGCTGATCATCATTAATTGATTATGGGACAATCGGCGATGGTATTTGGATCAACTATTTTTTAGGCCAATATTTAAACTGTATGTACTGGAGAATTATCACTATAAAGCTTTGTGGCAGACAGCCTTGTCCTTCAGTCTGTAGCTAAAGGGATGAGGGGCTGTGTGTAGTGTACTCTACATAAACAGAATTCTTTCTTCTTCTAGGAAGGTAAGGGGGTAAGTGAGTGCCTGAGTGGTAATATAAAGGCCAGGGAGTGAGAGGAGTGAAAGAAAAGTGTGTGTGTGTATTATTTATACAAGTAATGAGATGGTATGGGCATGTAATAAGGATGTAAAAAGAGAGGGTGGCAAAGAATATGTTTGAAATGAAGTATGTAGCAAAAAGACTGCAAGGGAGGCCAAGAAAGATAAGGGAGGAGCAGATAACAGAAAGTGTTCAAGAGGAAAGAGAAGAATGAAATATGACGATTACTGCTTGGATTTATTATTTAAGTTCTTAAATGAATTAAACAACCGATATTTTTATAACCATTTTAAAATTAACTTTTTAATTTATTTGTATTGTTTTGTCTTTTTATTCTTAATTTAAAATGTATATTAGAAAAAGTGTTAATACTTCATGTAAAAGATAAAGACAAAACTTTGGGTTTGATTGTAATTTTATGGTAGTTTGGCATTACTGCAATGCTTTTTTTTTCCGCCATTACAATTGTGAGGTATTAAAGAATTAATAATTTATTCCCCTAACTTAGCTTGATGAAGTGTAGAAAATGTATCTACCTACACTCTAACTCCAAACCAAAGGTTAATAACCTTTATGGGTCCCAATCCAGTCATAAGCTTACCAAAGGTTTTGCAGTCATCTATTTTTTACACCTTAAATTTATTCCTTAAACTCAATCTTTATTCAAACACCTATGTCCCTACCTTTATATACATATAAAAAAAAGGGTAAATGAAATGTAAATTTTCATACTTTATTATTTAGACTTATTTTATTATTGAAAAATAAATGATTGCCTGGTGGCTTTAAAATTTATAAGATAGTGTAGAAATACTATACAATATGTCAAGTAATTGATAGTGAAGGAAGCCAACCTGAAAGGATAGTTAGGTTAGACCTGGATGGAAACTAACACACTTCTCTCTTCATATCTTCTTACACTTTTACACTTCCCACTTTCTATCTAGGCCTAACCTAACTATCCTTTCAGGTTGGTTTCCTTCACTATTACTTGTTTTACATTATTGTACAGTGTTTCTACAATGTCTTATTAAACATTTTAACATTATTAATTATGATCGATCAAGGTAATTTTGGTCTAATCGAGTATTATTTGAAAGTAGTTATGTACCACAGATATGATATGCTCCTGCTTGCTGGCTGTACAGCTCTCCATCTCAAAGAAAGGTAGATTGTCGGCCTTGCCCCATCCACCAGCCGTCATGTTGGCTAGCTCTCCTAGAGCTCCTGACCCTACCAAGCTGGTCCCAGGAGAGAGGGGTGTACTGGAGCGAGACAATGCCTCAGGCTACACCACAAACATTACAACTTAGTGGAGACAAAAAGTTAACGTTAAGGATAGGACCATAAGACCCTCAAATCCTTTAAACCTCGAATCCTTAAGGATATTTGAGATTCAAGGATTCAAAAAATTATCGAGGCTCTTCATATCAGTGGCACATTATTATCAAATACGTCTGCATTATTTATAGTAGGGGTGTGCGAAGTCCACTTTTTCAATTTGAAGCGAACTCGAATTGAATATATAAAATATTCATGAAGCCAAATCAAAGTGTGAATATTTTCTTTTAGTGGTTTTATGCTTGAAAAAATATTATATTGTAGTTATTTTTATTACTTTATAAACTAAAATTACTTGGAAAATGTTTTATTGCACAATTGTTTGTAATATTTCATGTTACTTTGACAAATCAAGTTATTATTACAACAAGCAATTCCATTTCTTCAGATTTTTTCCATTTAATATTAATTTGTAGTGTACAAAACAGCTCAGATTGGCTAAAATTGAAAATAAATGGAGTATTTTAGCTATCAAAATTTTTATTGGCAAGTTAGGAGGCATCAGCTACTGTAACTAACTTCAGTGTGTGACATAAAGGTGACTCAAAATTACAATGTTAAAGTCTTTTAAAAATTAACTTCCTGCTCTCGAACAAACCAGAATAATGCAGGGGTTTAATTTGAGGCAGTTTCCAGTTCTCAAACATTCTGTATGCTTTTATACGTTTTCGCGAACTATACATTCTAGTAAGTTCTATTAAACTGAGATATATATCACGAGTGGTGCAATTTCAGAGCCCACTGTGATGTCAGTCATTGTCACAGACAGACGTGTGCTCGGCTCTCGTGCAACATGGTCATTTTTCAATACAAGTATCAATAATTATCATTGAATAAACTAAAATCAACTTTATCTGATGTTATTTATTTCTATCACAAAAAGTGAAGCCCAATGTCGGGGAATAATAATAACTATTACATAAGATAGCAATAGGCGCACAACGTGGACCCATAGCAATAGACTTCGAAACATAGTACAATTAGCGGCCCAACGTGGAACCAGCTAATTAGTGACGTTACAATTGGCGTCCAAACGAAGGGGCCCATAACAAGAGTGTTACAAATGGCATCCCAAACTAGGGGCAAGCCACGAAGATGTTACAGTATTCATATTTTCACTACCAATATCAACAAAATAGATTTGAAAGAATCACATCACTTGAAATTATAGCTTTTCCAAATGCTGTTTTTACCCGACAAATATTTTCGCTATTTACATATTTTTCTCATTTATTTCTTTATTCATGGTTATATTATAGCATTGAACTGGTAAATTCATCTATCAGCTTCAATTTGAAAAATTCAGACTGGTTAGAAGTACAGTATAGTATGAACCGAATTTGATTTTAAAATTGACAAAATATATTTCCAAGGTAAATTAACACATAAAAACCGTCAAACTGTCTGAAAAGGGCAAATTTAGAATGAGCCAACTATAGCAAAATGGGAGTGCATTTAAAAGCCAGAGATCCTAAGTTAAGGTTTTTGTCCAGATCAATTTTTATGAACAAAAAATAAATAATAAATTACATTTTAAACAAACCAAAACAATGAGAGTTATCGGTCACCTGATAGCAGACAAGAGAGACCATGAGCTTGTCAGCCACTTGGCTGGGTCTGAACCTGGTTCTGTCCTTGCCGGTCTTTTTGGTCAGTTGCTCCCATAGACGTGTCCACATGTCGGCCCTGTATGGAACCACACGCTGCTGGGGACTCAACAGCATCATAGCTGTGTTCCAGAGCATCTCTTGGGTCACAGACATGCTCAGGCGGTTAACCTACAAAGTGAACACATGACATGTCCTACTATGTTGTTTAGAATAAATTGGTTGAATATATCGGAATAAGGGTTGAATTCTCAAATCCCTAAGGATATTTGAGATTTAAGGATTCATCCTCATCATCATCCTCAATTGTTTCCAGCCTGTGGCTGGGTAAGTCTAGTAAAATGCCTCCATCTTCCTCTTTCCTTCAAACATTCTTCCTCCTTTAATTTCTTCCATTCATCTACTCTCACTTGAACACTTTCTGTTATCTGCTCCTCCCATCTCTTTCTTGGCCTCCATTGCAGTCCTTTCCAACATTTTCTTTGGCATCGAGGATTCAAGATTTTAAAACAATTTTTTTAAATCCAAAATGTTTATTTATAATTTAACATTTATTATTACTTTCTATTATTCTGTTATACTCATATTTCATTTTATATTCATAATTTTTTCCAAGATTCCAAATTCGAATGTAAAATTAAGATAGAGATTCATAAAATAATTGGTTCAACTAATATCTGATGATAATGAATTGTAAAAATGTTGAATACTTTTGTATTTGTATTTCTTAACCACTGGCAAGGTTATACTTGGTTTAAAACAACACGTCAGCCTCTATGTGGGATGCACAAGCCAGTTTTTTTTTTTGCACCATGTCTTACTACCAATCTGGGTTCTACACTTATGTACTAATTACATTAAGTTGTTAGAGATGAGGAGGGCTGAACTTAGAAGTAGTGTACCTGCACGTGTGTGGAAAAAGAGTATGGGAAAATACATTTATGGGATAAACAATATGAATAAACCATCATAGCAGGTCCCAAGCATTATTCACTTACAGGTAATAATCAAATATAATAAATCTTGACCTTGACATGCAGCTCGCCCGCAGGAACTCCAGATGTGAGAGGCAGAAGCAACATCAGGGCAGTTGCGTCAGATGGTAGGTTTCTCTGAGCAGAGGCGTAAGCTCCTCCTATCAACACTTCCTGCAGCAGCTGAGAGACACTGAGGTCTAGAGGGCGCTCCACGACTGGCATCAACAACTGAAACACCAAAGTCATCGTCATGATGTAAACCACATCATACCGTAGGAACACAGTATTGTAGGGATGTACAAAGTTCACTTTTTCAATTTGAAGCCAACCCAAATTGAACATCAAAGATTTGTGGTTAATTAATATTATTATTACTTAAAGAATATTGTGTTTATTATATAGGCTACTAAAATGATTTTTTACTTTCCCTCGACCCCTTGGAGAGAAAAATAATATGATGGGAAAAAAAACTCAATATTTTGATGGATATTAAAGTTTCATGACCCTCGGAAACCATAAAAGTAGGTTTCGCAATATTGTTTGTCTTTTTTTATCTATTACTATTTCCATCCTGTGGCCTGGGTCAGTTTTTTATTCAAACCATATATTTTCCATTACCGGCTGGCTAGTCCTGTCATAGCTTCATATGCCTTATAATCTAGCTTAAGACTAGGGCAGACACAACATATAGTCCCCGGCATTTAATTAGTCATTGTGAAAGGGTAGATCCACATTTCACCAATGATACATTTTTTGGCCATGGTGGAAATTGAACCCGGGAACCTTAACTCAGTTTACTGAGCTCACGGCCTCAGATTGTTTGTCGATCTGTATGTTTATATCTTGGCCTAGAGCCAAAACCAATTTATCGATTGGGCTAAAACTTGGTGTGTAGGGTTTTCATACAATTCACCCTGAGGAGATTTTGAAATAAAATATCTAACCCTAAAATTAAAGGTAGAGTACTGAAGGGCAAAAAGGTATAAAAAAAACAATTTTATCAAAATCCACGCTTACTAATTTGATTATAATTGGCATCCAGGCACTACAAACAAAATGACATATCTCATTTTACCCATTTTGATCATACCTTTGTAACTCTTTGAAATACAAAATAGACTACCATTGCAAAGTTTTAGTCCTATTAAAAAAACTATTATTAAAAATATGTTTTTATAAAACCAATAGTTTCTGAGCTCTTAGTAAACAAATTTAAAAAATTAAGGTCTGGGAAATGTGTAGTTGGTTGTGATGCTCTTTGGTAAGTAAAATGTTATTTTTCCCCCAATTTTTTCTGTAAAAGTGTATATCATTTCGTTTATCCTCTTTGGTAAAATAGGATGCCCATTTTTCTATAAAGTTTTTGCAAAAATCTATATTATTTTTATTTCACATCTTAATAGTTTAAGAAAATGTCTTCATTTTTAAGTAAAGTTGTAAGCTGGGGAAAGAGAAACAGGGAGGTTGGAAGACTGTTGGAGTTATGTGCAATAAATAAAATTAAAGTATCAAAAAGCCGGTTTAAGAAGAAAAGAGAAAGCCATTAGATCACTCGACACAGTTGGCATGGGGAGCAAAATTCGGTGATTAATTTTTCATGGATAAAGAAATGAAAGGGCAGACCTTAAACATCAAGGTAATACCAAGTGTCTGCCTAAATAGTGACCACAGGTTGTTGGTAGTAGACATAAAGGGATGGCAATGTTTGAGAATGAAGTAAGACAAGAAAGAAGAATAAGGGTGTAGAGGTTATAAAATGAAGAGGAAAGAGAGCTGTACCTAAGGCAAGAAGCTCAATACCCAAGAATGAGATTCAAAGTGTAGAGGTCAAATGGGAAAGGTTTAAGAACAGTCTGATGAAAGCTGCAGAGGAGAACCAGTAATAAGAAGTGGAAGGAGACACTCCTGTGGAAATACAGGGGGAAGGACACAGTGGAGGAGAAGAATAAAGCATTTAGAATGGGTTTAAGAATAAGAATAAGAAAACAAGAAGAATATAGGGAGAAGATGAAACAAGCGAAGTGAGTTGTACAGGAAGCCAGGAAGGATTAAACGCAAAAATGGACAGAAATGTTGGAACGGGACGTGAAAGGTAGTAAGAAGATGTTGTATATCCAAGAAAGAAATAGGATGAGAGAGAAAATACCAGAAGTTATAATGATAGATGAAGAAAGTAAAACAGTGAAGATAAGAGAGGAAGAAACGGAACTATGGCTGATATATTTTTAGAAAAATTTTCATCTCGGAAGAGGAAAGGTATGAGAGTGAAACAGAGGAACAAGAAGAAATAGTAGAAGAGGAGAAAAGAGATCCCACATGGAAAGAGGTGGAGGATGCATTAAAGAGGATGAAACAAGGAAAAGCACCTGGTGTGGACATGATAAAAGCAGCAGGCAAAGTAAATATATAATGGTTATACAGGCTATTGAGAATGGTTAGGAAGGAGAACAAGGTACCAAAAGACTGGAAAAAAAGGGGTTATAATGCCTATTTCCAAGAAAGGAGACAGGAAGAGGTGTACAAATTATAAGGGGATAAGGCTGATATGCCACTGTACAACAATATATGAGAAGATACTGGAAAATAAAATGAAAGGAAGGTAGAGAGAGAGGAACAGTACGGATTTGGGGAATAGACCAATAGACTTAAGCTTTGCCATATGAGAGCTGATGGAAAGAAAGTATGAATTTGGGAAAGGCTTGGCAATGGAATTTATGGATGTGGAGAATACATATGATAGCGTGGATAGAAATAAAGTTTGAAAAGCGATGGAGGAGGCCGAAGTGGAATTAGAAGTTGTAATGAGAGTGAAAAGCATGTATGAGGAAGAGAGGAATTGTGTTAAGATGAAGAGTGGAAGGATGGAGTGGTTCCAAATAAAAAATTGAGTGAAGTAGGGGAGTGCCCTTTCACCATTACTAATTTTACTAGTAAAGCCATAAAGTTAGATGGAGAAGAGGTGAGAAAAGTACACAACGTAAAATATCTTGGAAGCGTGATTGAAGCGAAGGGTGGAAGCAGGGAGGATTTAATGAAAAGAGAACAACAGGGAAGACCTGCTATGGAGAGGAGAAGTGCCCTTGGAGTGTAAAGAAGTATTGTACAGGGCGTACTTTACCCATTGTCACATATGCAGCAGAAACATGGACAGGGAATGTAAGATAGACTAGGAAATTTGAGACCATGGGAATGAAGTTATCTGGGAAAAAGTGTAGGTACAGGAAGTAGATGAGGCAGTAGAAGATGCAAGACTGAGATGGCATGGCATATAATGCAGATGGAAAAAGAGAGGATGCCAAAGAAAATTATGAAAATGAAGTATGTAGGAAAAAGACCGCAAGGGAGGCCAAGAAAGAGATGGGAGGAGCAGATAGCAGAAAGGATTGAGGAAGATGGAGGAATTTTACAACATTGGCTCGGCTGGCTACAGGATGTAAACAGATGATAATGAAGATGCTGATGTTTTGACCAAATTTTGCATAATGTTAAAATAAATATAGCATTTTTTATATGTTATACAGACGCAAAAAAAGTTAAATTGAATCTTTTCACAAGACCTTTTAACTATTAATAACAGTAAATTATGTATATTTGAGTGATAATTCACACTGTCCAAACTTTACACATTTTTACTTAGAAGCAAACAACAGTGTTCTTAGCCTTGGATTCCAAGAAAAAAACTACCAACTCCACTAATATAATTTTCTTCTTAATATTCCTAAAACAATCTAAGGTTTCCAATCCAGAAAAAAAATTCCCTCAACCAAAGATGTGTTTGATATGGCTATTATGGCACTCCAATTGTAACCAAAGATTAATATTAAAAAAATTAAAATTTATCTGTCATTATTGTATCTATATTACCGGTATTATACCACTGAAGTTTAGGTAGATTATTTAAGCTATTTTTAGCCAAAATGTGCCAGACCCAAAAACGAAATCCAACTTTTTATTTGCCACAAATCAGGGCCTCGACTAATCTAACACATCTAAAGTAAACAGTATCTTCTATGATAAGGTGAAGTAAAATAGTGACATTCAACATGTATCAGTATCTTCTTGTCTTGTGGCTGGTGAAAAGATTGTGGGTGTTTGCGCAAGTGTATGCATTTCATGGATAAGTATATCAGTTTTCCATTATTTTTTGATTCAGATGTATAAAACAAATAGTTTGAGATAGAATATTATAAATTTTGAGAATGATTATTGTAAATTATTAGAATTTTTAGATATTTTACAAACCTCTATTACCTAGGGAAAAACCTCTTTTTCCTAATGAAGTAGTCTTTAACTGTAAATACAGGAGATGTAAGAAGTAATTAAAATATTCCAGCACCCAATGTCAGGCAGTTTAATGTAATTTTTAATGACTCACTAAACAATGTCTGGTCACTTAGTTTTTGAATACTTTTCTTTAATTTTGTTTCTTAACTATGGATGGGACCTCAAATCCTTCGAATGTTTAATGATATTTGAGATTCGAGAAAGTTTCAGGTTCAATACTAAGATTCTTAAAAAAATATATTTATATAAAAAAATCTTTATATTTCATGTGAAATTTGTTTTAGGGGTTCAGAACCAATTATAATGATAGGATGAACTTAACAACAAGGCCTCAGATTAGTAATTTAACACTTACTGAATGTATGAATGTTGAATGAGTATGTGAAATGATGGTAATGACAAGAAACTGGGTAAGTCCTAGTAAAGCTATAAGGTTAGATGGCGTATAGCTGAGAAAAGTAGAGAATGTAAAATATCTTGGAAGTGTGATTGAGGAGAAAGTCGGAAGCAGAGAGGATTTAATGAGAAGAGAACAACAGGGAGGACCTGCTATGGAGAAGGGAAATTCCTTTGAAGTGTAAGAAAGTATTGTACCCATTGTCACATATGCAGCAGGAACATGAACATTGGATATAAAAGAGACTAGGAAAGTGGAGGCCATGGGAATGAAGTTTGTGAGGAGCATGTTAGCTGTCATGAGGAGAAAAAAGATTAGGAATGAAGTTATCCGAGGATTAATGAGGGCAAAAGGAGTACATGAGATAGTAGAGGAAGCAAGAGTGAGATGGTATGGGCATGTAATGAGAATGGAAAAATAGAGGATGCCAAAGAAAATGTTCGAAATGGAGTATTTAGAAAAAAGACAGTAAAGGAGGCCAAGAAAGAGATGAGATGGCAGATATCAGAAAGTGCTCAAATGAGAGGAGAAGAATGTAAGAAATTAAAGGAGATAGAGAGGTAAAAGAATAGAGGAAGAAGAGGCATTTTACTAAAGACCAGGCCACAAGCTGGAAACAGTTGTTGATTATGATGATGATGATGAATGGATTATAAGAAAGAAGGTTAATATTTAGTTACTATTCATATTTTATGTTATTATATTATATTTATTAGAGATGGAATGATACCAGTTTTTCAATTCTGCCTCTTGATTTTGATTCTTAAATTTTTACCTCAATTCTTATTGGAATAGGCATGAAATGAAGTGGGAACGGCAATATTGGTTGCATGATGTATACTCAACTTGACCAATGAAATTCCCGACATTTCCCCTGATCATTTCCTAAAATTCCCGACTCAAAAATATGTCACACCCTTCTACCCCCCTTTTCCTTACGGTTTTTGTTAATATTTTTTACGAATAATAACAATAATAATAAGTTTAAAAATTTAAATAAACAGCATTTTTCATTTGTATTAACAAAGTCTATTAGGAATTATAAAAATTATAAAATATATAACACAGCTACAAACAAAAAAACAAGAGTTTGAATCACATTGTAATTTACTGATTAATAGATTTCATATTTTGAGTAAAACAACATTTTCCCAGATATTTTTTGTAATTTACCAAATTCTCGACTTATTCTCATTCCCCCCCCCC